>VWZL01001392.1:43817-62590 GCA_013396915.1 Stercorarius parasiticus | reverse complement strand
GAAGCGTTTCAGAAAAGCCATCCTCCCTCCCAGCGCTTCTGCGAATTCAGCCTTTCGACACCAGGAAATCCTGTTTTGAGCAACAGGAAACTTAACCCATTCGTGGCCAACCAGGAGGGGTGGCCGGGGCTTGTGCAAGGGAGGGGGCAAATCTGCTAAACAATGAGGAGAAGAAAAAAAAAAAAAAGAAAGGGCAAAAAAAACAAACCGNGGGTACCACCTCTCCTTCTGGCTGCCCCGGAGGAACCTGGCTTGCGGGAGGGCGGGCGGGCGGAAGCGTTTCAGAAAAGCCATCCTCCCTCCCAGCGCTTCTGCGAATTCAGCCTTTCGACACCAGGAAATCCTGTTTTGAGCAACAGGAAACTTAACCCATTCGTGGCCAACCAGGAGGGGTGGCCGGGGCTTGTGCAAGGGAGGGGGCAAATCTGCTAAACAATGAGGAGAAGAAAAAAAAAAAAAAGAAAGGGCAAAAAAAACAAACCGCAGAAAGAGAAACTGAGAGCTGCAAGCACACAGCCCCGTCCCCTCACCCCCATGGGGTTTGCAGGGCGTTTGGGGACCGAGTTGCTCTGCAACCCATGGGGAAGCTGTAGCTCCAGCCCCACCAGCACTCCAGAGCAGGTGGCAGAGGAGCCATGGGCGTCCCTAACCGTGGGGACATAGGGCTGTCCCTCTGTGAACAGGTGGTGACTTCAGCCCAGGGTATCTGGAAGGCAGAGCCCAGTCCCATCTCCCAGCTAACCCCGCTGCAAAGCTTTTGCAGAACAACAAGTCCAGGGGGGTCCGCGCCATGTAGCCCACCCTGATCTGGCCACCACGGGGCATGGGCAAGTGCTCGGAGGGCTGTTGGCATCTGCAGAAAGGCCCAGCCAAGGGGCGCGGTCACCTTTTATTTGACCATTCAATCCATCCCCTGCTCCTGCTGGTACCTGGGGGTGCATCCAGGAGAGTCTCCGGCTGCCACAGTCCTCCCACATCTCCAGTAGTGGGACATGGTTTTGTCCCCAAACCCTCCCTGGTGCTTGTCCCCCGCCACAAGATAAGTCATTCCCCTGGGGCGCTGGGCCACTCACAGCAGCACGGTGCAAGCCAGGGCCTTGCTGTCTCCGGCAGGGGAATTTGTGATCTCCCCAGTGGAAGGGGAGCTGCGAGTGCGTAAGGATGCTGAGCTGGACCGCGAGAACATCCCTTTCTATAACCTCACCATCGCCGCCCGGGACCGGGGGGTGCCCCCCCTCAGCTCCACGGTGAGACACCTGGGGTAGCATGGGGGGCTGTGCAGTGCCATCCCCCATCCCCACCTCCTTCCTCCTGGTCTCTGCCTTCACTCTCCTCCCCTTTTCCTCCTTCCCTTTGTCGCTGGGGCTTTCCTCTGCCAGACCGTAGTGGGCTGAGTGGGGAAGCCCACCTCTTGCCCAGGGGGACATAAAAAGGATGGGAGGGATGGATATAGGTGCAGTGTTCTTGCACTTCCCGGCAGATCCTGGTGGGCATCCGCGTGCTGGACATCAACGACAATGACCCTGTGCTCCTCAACCTCCCCATGAACCTCACCCTCAGCGAGAACGCCCCCATCTCCAGCTTCGTCACCCGCATCCTTGCCCGGGACGTGGATCAGGGGCCGAACGCACTCCTGACTTTCGACATAACTGCGGGCAACAAGGAGAATGCCTTCTACATCAATAGCACCGTATGCCCCCAGGGGGGTGGGATGCCGGGATGCGGAGGGTGGGCACCCCTGGCCCTGGCATCCTGCCTTCCCTGGGCACCCATGAGTGCCATCTGGCACCCTTGCCCTGGCAGGAGGTGACCTGGGAGAAGCGCTCCTCATGTCCCTTGTACCTATTTCCTCTCTTTTTTCTTGGTAGAGCGGCATCATCTGCGTAAACCGCCCGCTGGACAGGGAGCAGGTGGCAGAGTACAGGCTGACCGTCACGGTGAAGGACAACCCCGAGAACATACGCAATGCCAGGCGGGTAATTACGGGCACTGCCAGGGCCTCCAGTGATGCGGGAGGCAGGGCGGGTGGGAGAAGGGGTTCCTGCTGTGGCCAAAACCAGATGACACATTCACCCACAGCGTTTCCAATAGCAGCCTTATCCCCCAAAAGCTGGGGATCACAAGGAGGGGGCTATAACCCTCTCCCCAGCAGAGAACAGGACCAGTAGGATTTAGGGCAAGTCCAACATCGCATGTCAACTCCATGCAACAGGAGCAGATGTCACGGAAGGGGGGACAAAGTTGGGCTGGAGAGCTGGACAGCCACAATGACACCGGAGCATCCTTTGACCCTGCCAAGATGTCCCACGGATCCCCCTTCAGGGTGCAGGCTGGGAAGGAGTGCCCAACCCCGGGGTGAGGGTCCCTGCAGACCCTCCAGGATGGTCCGGGGAGCACAGCATCATAGTTGCACAGGGGTCCAGCTTTGACCAGCACCAAACTGGAGGTGTGAGAGGCAGGAGGTGAGCTCAAGGAAAGGACATTGCCGTCATCACCCTCTTCTCCCCATTTTCCTTTAGGATTTTGACCTGCTGGTCATTTCCATAGCGGATGAGAATGACAACCGCCCCCTCTTCACCCAGAGCTCCTACCAGGCTGAGGTGATGGAGAACTCGTCCCCGGGTAGGTCTCTCTTCGCTCCCTTAAGTGGCTCCTGGAGAGTTCCTTTGGGGCCAGGCAAGGGGAGGTGTCTCCTGGCTGTGGAGGAGACACGACGCTGAGCAGGGAAAGGCTGCAGGTCAGTGGGACGGGGATGCTGAGTATGAGGGGCTTCTGCTGACCACCCGGGGAGATCAGCCTCCACGAGACCATAACTTTGGTCCATGCTGCTGGTGGAAACCCTTCCTGGCACAGGTCTGGAACAACCCTGTGAGAAATTGGTCCTGTTTGGGAATTGCTCAGCTGCAGACAGCAAGAGGTGCCCATGGTCTGAGCCGAGCCCTGGGGGCAGCCTTGAGGGCATCAACATGCCCAACATCCCTGCAGGGGATGGAGTGCCATCTCTCCATCGCCAGCACCTGGAGCTGCATTCCTCTGGGGGTTAGAGGTAAAACAGTCCAGCCTGTCCAGGTAGACATTTCCCAGCCAAAGAGCTGGGAAATTTTTGCCTTCCTGCCATTTAAATTGCTCTCTGCTCCAAGACCTCAGGTACCTCTCTGTCCCGCCATCAAGGGACGTCCCAGGCGAAGGGTTTGGGTGTCTCCAGATGATGCCCTCGGTGGCAGGGTGCTGGTGCTGCCCATCTGATGGATGTGTCTATCTGTTTGTTTTTAGCTGGATGTCCCACCACCTCACCTGGGCCTTCCAAGTCGGTCTGCAAGGCTGCAGCAGCTGCCCCCCCCGGCTGCCTTGTGCACTGCAAGGCCCCGCTCTGTCACCTCCTCCATCCATTCATTGCTGTCCCTCATGCATCACCGGGGTGGAAGGGGATGCGGGGGCTCTGCAGGGGGCTGCCACCCTCCCTAACCCTTGTCATCCCCTCCAGGGACCCTGGTCACGGTGCTCAATGGACCCATCCTAGCTCTGGACAGTGATGAGGGCAGCAATGCCGTGGTGACCTACCAGCTCCTGGAGGCATCTCTGAACTTCTTTGTTATGGACAATGGGACAGGTGGGGTAGCTCAGCAGGTGACTGTCCCCAGCCCAGGGCCACCAGGCAGACATGGGGTCAGTCACCAGGCTTTTCCCCTTCTCCAGGTGTCATTTCGGTGAAGCCTGGCAGCGTGGTAGACCGAGAGGCTTTGCTGGACCCTCTGCTGGAGTTCACACTGGTGGCTCATGATGTGGGAGGGCTGAACAGCACTGCCAGCCTGGTGGTGACCGTCCTGGATGACAATGACAACCGCCCTGTCTTCCAGCCAGCTTCCATCACGGCACGGCTGCGGGAAAACAGCCCCCCAGGTCAGGAGGAGGGTGGGACTGGACATGAGAGTGGGTGATGGGGAGACCTGGGTGTCCCCCTGGGACTCTGAAGATCCAGCTCCCAGGGTCAGGGCTGGTCAGGATGGGGTTGAAGGGAAAATCTGGGAATTGGGGCTGCCCACGTTGCTTGGTGGTGTTTGCCTTGGGACCACGGGCTTGTTGCTGCTGCCCTCCAACCCTTGCTTGAGAGGGCTGTGTCCCCCCTTTCCAGGCTTCTCCATCCTCCAGGTGACAGCCACGGATGCTGACAGTGGCCTCAACCAGCAGCTGGATTACCGGATTGAGGGTGGCGGCCAGGACAGGTTCCTGATCGACGCTGCCACGGGGGTGATCCGGGTGGCCAACATCAGCATCGACCGGGAGGAGCGGGATGCCTACCGGCTGACAGTGGTGGCCGTGGACCAGGGCACACCAGCGCTCTCGGGCACTGCCACCGTCAGCCTCTTCATCGACGACGTCAACGACTGCAGGCCCGAGTTCATCAACCCCATCCAGACAGTCAGCGTCCCTGAGTCGGCCCCGCCTGGCACCATGGTGGCTGAGGTGACTGCCATCGACCGGGACCTCCACCCTCGCCTGGAGTACTACCTTCTGGAGATTGTGGCCCGTGACGACACAGACGCACTGGTGCCCGACCAGCAAGGAGCGTTCACGGTGGATTTTAGGACAGGTAGGAGAGCGGGAAGGGCTGTGCGGGCGGCGCAGACCCCTCTACTCTCTTCTGCTTCTTCTTCTCTGCCTGGAGGTAGGTGTCTGAGGCACAGGGAGATGATGCTCCCCTCTTGCTTCCCCACTCTCCTCCTCTAGCTGCCCTGTCTCACCCTGCCCTGTCCTCTGTCCCCAAGCTGAATGACTTAACTAACCCTTTTCTTTCCTTTCCGGCTCTCGGCCTACCAGGTTTGTCTCTGTGTCTGTGCTCGTTTCTCTCTCCACGCCATCCGTCGCCTCCCTTCTCCATCTCACCCATCTCCATCGCAGGCAGCCCCGCTGCGGGCTGGGGGCTGCTCAGCCTTGGCAGACCGGACACGGGCACCCTCACTGGGGGGAGCACGGGGGGGCACTCCGGGGTAGGTGGTGGGCTCTACCCTCAAGGAAGGTGGGCCAGGAGGTCCCTGTATCTGTTTTGGAAGCACGGAGCTGATCCAGGGAAGAAAAAAAACCCTGTTGGGAAGGATACAGGACAGGACTCTCAGATGCTGAGCTAAGGTGGATGGGGTCGTGCAGGGCAGCAGCAGCAGTCGTTCCCAAACCCCTCTTGTCCTCACAACCCAAATTCCTACCCTGGCTGAGGCAGCCTGAGACCCTGTTAGCTGGGCAGAGCGGAGCAGGCAGGAAGGCAGGCAATAGAGAGCAGCGGGAGAGAAGTTGTCTCCTCCTGTAGCTATGGAGTGTTTTCCCCATTTAGCCCTTGGGCAGAGGCAGGAGTGCAAGTGCAGTGGAGGGTCCTCAGTGCGGGGAGCACAGGCACTGCCTGTGACCCTCACTCCATGTGACCCATTCTTTTTGGGGTTCCCAGGAGCTGTGAAGATCGAAACTCCCCTCAACCGGGAACTGGTGGCCACCTACGAGGTCACCATCTCCGTCCACGACAATGCCAGTGAAGTCATCGACCGCTCAGTCAGTGTGCCCAACGGTAAGCCCAGACATGCCAGGGCTGCGCTGGGATGGAGCAGTCTGTGTGCCCATAACTGTACCGTGGGAGACACCTGCTTCTTCATTACCATCCCCATGACATCTTGCCAGCCTGCTCCTGGTAAATCTAGGCACACACAGATCAGGAGTAGGTCTGAAGTAGGTGAGACTGTCCACAGCCAGCTCAGGGCAGAGCTGCTTTGCTGAATATTGCCATTTATCTTGATGAACTAGCTCAGTTTAGTTGGGTTTCCTGGAGTTTCATGCTTGTCTCTTTATGACCTTCCTTTCTCCCATCCTTTCTTTGCTTCTCTTTCTCACTTGCCCTCTTCCTCTTCTCTTCCCCTGTGGTCACGACTATGGCCACAGCCAAGCTGACAGTCAATGTTTTGGACGTCAATGACAACACACCCCGCTTCCGCCCCTTCGGGGTCACCTACTTCACCGAGAGGATCCTGGAGGGAGCCACACAGGGCACCACACTCATCTCCATCTCAGCGGTGGACCCGGACAAAGGTGCCAATGGGCAGATCACCTACGAGCTGCTGAACCTCTCCCCAGAAGGCTACGCCTGCCTTGAAGACCAGTCGGCAGGTCAGTGGCCTGGAGAGGTGGGAGTCTGGGGCAGGTTGGTGGCCTGGGGCAGGTTTCTCATCTCAGGGTCTGCCATTCTCTAGGGAAGGTCGTGGCCGACAGGACGGTGGACTATGAGGAGGTGCAGTGGCTGAACTTCACCATCCGAGCTTCCGACAACGGCTCTCCCCGCAGATCCGCTGAGATCCCTGTGTACCTCCAGATAGTGGACATCAATGACAACAATCCTGTTTTCAGCCAACCATCCTACCAGGTGAGCTGGGCTCCCCCGTTCAAGTCCAGGTGGGGCTGGGCAGTGCCTGCCTGGTGAGGACGGGCACAGAGCTGGGCGTTCTCCAGGGACACCTTCTCTTCCCTCTCTCTGTGCTTGAACCATATGAAGAAGATAGTCAACCCACCAATGTACTCTGTGTGAACACCTTGTTCTGAGTCCAGCTGTGCCCACCCCAGGTGCCGCCCTATGACCTTGGTTGCTGCCTGCTAAACCAGTCCACGCCAGGGGGATTGGAATAAGATGGTCTTTAAGGTCCCTTCCAATCCAAACCATTCTATGATTCTATGAAACAACCCGTCCCTTTACTTGCAGAAAGCTGTCTTTGAGGACGTGCCATTGGGTACGGTCATCCTGAGGGTCCAGGCCACAGATGCAGATTCTGGGCGCTTTGCTCTCATCCAGTACAGCCTGGGGGATGGAGAGGGCAAGTTTGGGATAAATCCCAACACGGTAAGGAGCCAAGCAAGGCTGGAACAAAGCAGGGAAAAGGAGGGGAGACTGAGATGGTCCCACCTTCTGCCTTGCTCCCACATCTCACCTTCTGCCCCTTCTTGAGTACCAGCTCTACTAGATGAGGTCCACCTGAAGGTCTCTGTGTGCTGCAGGGTGACATCTACATCCTGTCAGCCCTGGACCGGGAGAAGAAGGATCACTACACGCTGACAGCCGTGGCCAGGGACAACCCTGGGGACGTGTCCAGTAACCGTCGGGAGAACTCTGTGCAGGTAGGTCTCTCCTCCTCCCACCACCCCTCGTGTGGTGGTCACCAGCAAGAAGGTGTTAAACCTCAGGCTTTCCTCCCCAGCAGGGAAGGGAGTAATTAGGCAGGAGAGCAGATGATACCAGGGGCTGGGGGGTGGATGGTGCAGAGTGCTTTGTGTCGTGGGGACAGCATGTCGTCAGAAGGAGACACAGCAGGAGGGGCAGGGAAGGGCGACACTATTGTCTACAAGTGCTCTGGCATGAATGGGTGCCCCAGCTGTGGTGGCCCCCATTGTTGGAGGCAGGAATTCAGCTAGCGGAGCTAAACGAATAGCAGGAAGGGGACCACGCTCCGGCAGCGGAGCCGCGGGTCACGGCAAGGGTATGGCCCCTGGGGGCTGCTCAGCCACCTCCAGCCTCATGTCACCCAGCCAGCTGTGCTTTGTCAAAGGTGCTGGTCACAGTCCTGGACATTAATGACTTCAGGCCTCAGTTCAGCAAGAGCCAGTTCAGCACCAGTGTCTACGAGAATGAGCCGGCGGGGACATCGGTGATCACCATGACTGCCACCGACCTGGACGAAGGGGATAACGGCGTGGTGACCTACAGCATTGAGGGCCCCGGCGCAGGTGGGTGCTGGCGGTGGGGAGCTCCTCGCCAGGGAAGAGGGTTACGATGAGGAGCAATTGGAGGAGACATAGTGGCCAAGCCTACATCTCGTGTCCTCTGGCTGGTTTGGAGCAAGATTGTGCACATGCTCCCGGGAGCAATAACCAAAAGCGTGGAGCTTTCGGTATTGCTCCACAGTTCCCAGTTCCTCGTGGCATGTTATGGCTTTGCCTGCTTTCGTCCTGCAGCCCAGCCTCAGCTTGTCCTCTTGTCTCCCCCCACCCCAGCAGGGCTTTCTATGTACGCAAGTATGCCTTGGAGCACACTCGCTGCACGTTTTGGGGGAAAGCTAAGAAGAGCTAGGAGGTTGTGGGTGGATAGTGATAGTGCCTGAAATCCAGTATAGCTCTGCATGCCGAGAAGTAATGGAAACCAAGCAAAAGCCAGCGTAAATGTAGAGGGAAATGGAAGAAAGTTAATTTTCCTGAGACCCTTGGGCTCCTCTGACTTCCCTCTGGCCACTGCCCTGTCCTGGCCAGTTTATCTGGCCTGGGCAGGAGTGAAACACAGCCAGGGGTGGCCTGGGAGCAGGGGCCTTGTCATTGCCCAGTGGCAGGCAGTCAGCAGCAGGCAAGGATGCTCTGAAATGGCAAGCTGAGAGCACCCGCACCTCTAGCCTCAGGCAGCCGGTCTGCTCAATCACCCCTTGACAGGGATTTCCCACCAGTGAGGGATGTGCTTCAGCTGGTGTACCGGTTTCTAGTCATAATTTATTTGGCGCCAAGTGTCCTGAGCCAGAGGTGTGTTTTTTCTACCCCCCAGAGGCTTTCAAGATCAATAAAGACTCAGGACTCATCACGTCCCGGCGGCGCTTGCAGTCCTACGAGAGGTTCAACCTGACTGTGGTGGCCACAGACAAGGGGCACCCGCCTCTCTGGGGCACCACCATGCTCCACGTGGACATCATCGACATCAATGACAACCGCCCCATCTTTGTCCGCCCGCCCAATGGCACCATCCTGCACATCAAGGAGGTAAACCCCTTGAGAGGGAGCGGGGTCATGGCATGCCGAGACCGTGGCCGGGAGCACTCCTGCCTACCGGTGGCAAAATCCAATCTCCATTTGCACTGGGGATGGAACAAGACCTTAATTTAACATGCAGCAAGAAGGTTTGGGTCATGGGGCTGAACGGTCAGCAACAGCCCCTCTCCATACGTGTGAGCGGGGATGTCGGGGCAGCTTTGGGGAACAGAAACCCCAGCAACACGCAAAATTAGGAAACAGCCAGTCACTGCGTGATGAGTGGCAAGTGACAAGGGCCGAAACGCTGACATTTAAGATGTTTCTCCTTTCTGAGAAGCCGGGCTTGGCTCAGCCAGTCCTTGGCATGCACATGGAGCAGCCACCCGGCCGAAGGGAATCATGGCTCCTTGTTGCCAGCTCCCAGTTGGGTTTTGAGCAGGGGAGCCTGCTGACCCTGATACAAGGGGGTTTGGAGGGGCAGGGGGGGCAGGGGGCTTGCGTGCAATGCCAAGGCTGAGGGGCTGCACATGTGCAAGCAGGAGATCCCCCTGGGGTCCAACGTCTACGAGGTCTACGCCACGGACAAAGACGAGGGCCTCAACGGAGCGGTGCTCTACAACCTGCTGAAAACCGGTGCGGGGAACAAAGACTGGGAGTATTTCAGCATCGACTCGGTCAGCGGGCTGATCCAGACGGCCATGCGGCTGGACCGAGAGAAGCAGGCGGTGTACAATGTGAGCCAGGTGGCAGCACACCCGCGGGGTGGCTGGGACGGTCCATGAAGCTGTGGGTCCAGTGCAGGGCTGGCAGGATGCAAGCAATGTGGTGGGGATGGGAGCTGCCGCAGTCGTGAAGATGTCACACCTTGGCAGGAACTGGGTGGTTATCAAGCACCGTGGGGGAGTTGCATCCTGGTGGGCCAGCTCCCAATTCCCTGTTAAATCCCCCCAAAATCCTCCACCACTCAACCGTCCCCTCAGCCATATCTCCTGGCCCACGTGGCTTTGCCCAGGACGGCGCTTTTGCCTCTCTCCCCAGCTGATCATCGTGGCCTGTGACCAGGGCCAGCCAGCCTATGAGACCATGCAGCCTCTCCAGGTCGCACTTGATGACATTGATGACAATGAGCCCGTCTTCCTCAGGCCACCCGTAAGGCGCTGGGATGGATGGGATGGGGCACAGGGGATGCAGGGATGGGGATGCCGGCGGGCACGTGTGATGGAGCATGCACTGCTGGGCGTCACCATGGTGGGGAGCACAATGGGACGCATCCACTTTAATTTAAAGCCACCTCGATGCTCATAACCCTCCCTTCTCCTGGGGTCTCTGGCAGAGGGACAGTCCCCAGTACCAGGCACTCTCCGTCCCTGAGCACTCACAGCCAGGCACCGTGGTGGGGAACATCACTGGTGCAGTGGATGCAGATGAGGGCTCCAATGCCATCGTCTACTACTTCATAGCAGGTGGGTGCCAAGTGGGGAGGGGGTGGGCAGCTCTACGTCCCCCTGCACACCCCTCACCAAGGGTTTCCATTGCTTCCATCATCTCCTCACTGCCTTTCTGCTCTGGTCAATGGGCAAGGTGGCATTTTAGAAATGCCAACCCAAAGAGGACTAATTGGGGTCCCCTTTCTGCACCCAGCTGGGAACCAGGAGAGCAACTTCCAGCTGAGCCGGGAGGGGAAGCTGCAGGTCTTGCGAGACCTGGACCGGGAGAAGGACCCATACTACTCCATCATAGTCAAAGCGTCCAGCCAGAGGAACTGGTCCCCTCCCCGGGGCCAGCGGGCAGGCAGAACCCAGGCCTGGGACCTCAACGGGGACCTGACCCTTCAAGAGGTGCGGATCTTCCTGGATGACATCAATGACCAGTCCCCCCAGTTCACCAAGTCAGAGTACACGGCAGGTAAGGGGTGCCGAGGGCTGGGAGGGTACCAGGAGCCAGAAATGCTCCAGGAAAAATCCAGCCAGATGAAGGGGCAGTGAAAGCCAGCCCGACCCCATGTCCCCAGCCTGTCTCTCTCTCAAAGGGGTCGCCACTGACGCCAAGGTGGGATCGGAGCTGATCAGAGTGGTCGCAGTGGATGCTGATATAGGCAATAACAGCCTGGTCCTGTACAACATCTTGGGCATCCGCTACATCAAGCAGCACTCCAACGACTCCGAGGAGGTGGCCAACGTCTTCAGCATTGGTGCGTATGCTGCATCCCACGGGAGTACAGGTCTGTGGCAGAGACTTCCCCGAGACCAAAGACATCCCCATGACCAAAGACATCCCCATGACCATGGTCACTCATGCTGGGCTTGTGATCGTCCTTCCCCCAGGAACCCTTGATGGGATTCTGCGAACCTTTGACCTCTTCACGGCCTACAACCCCGGCTACTTTGTGGTGGACATCATGGCCTCTGACCTGGTGGGCCACAACGACACGGCCATTGTGGGGATTTACATCCTGCGGGATGACCAGCGGGTCAAAATCATCATCAACGAGATCCCTGATAAAGTCAGGCAGTTCGAGGAGGAGTTCATCAGTCTGCTCTCCAACATCACAGGTGCCATTGTCAACACAGATGACGTGCAGGTAATCATCCACCTTTGAGGTTGCTTCAAGGGGCAGGTAACCTTCCACATGCTGCTTGGGAGGTCTCCTTTGAGGGTGCCCTGTCTGTTTAAACCATAGACACCCTTGAGCTCTGAAGGGATGGATACACCCCAGGCTGGGGTGTATCAAAGGGGTCCAGACCAACCCCATGCCAGGCCTGAGGGTCTCTTGCCACACGAGCACACCTCAGGGCACCCCTGGGAGATGCCCTGGGAGGAGACACCTCTCCCTCACTGCAGACCTTGCTGTCTCTGCTCCCTAGTTCCACGTTGACAAGAAAGGTCGGGTGAACTTTGCACAGACGGAGCTTCTGATCCACGTGGTAAACAGGGATACCAACCGCATCCTGGACGTGGAGCGGTACGTCACCTGGCCCATCACCCAGCCCATCGCCTGGCCCATTAGGTCCTCGGGGAGCCTCATTAATGTCAAGATGCCCAAGCACCCCTTCTATTCCCAGGGTGATTCAGATGATAGATGAGAACAAGGAGCAGCTGAGGAACCTCTTCAGGAACTACAACGTGCTGGATGTGCAGCCTGCCATCACCGCCCGGGCCCCAGACGACCTCTCGGCTCTGCAGGTAACAGCCCAGCTGGGGCTGGAGATGGCTGCTGCTCGCAGGTGGGGCGACGTCCCTTCACATCCTCCATGGCCCAGAAAGATGTTTCACCCAAATAATTTTGGGCGAGTGCCCACTGCCGGGTGCTGGCTCCATGCTGGAGGCGGCCACTACCCCTCTGTCCCTCCCAGATGGCGATCATCGTGCTGGCCGTCCTGCTCTTCCTGGCTGCCATGCTCTTCATCCTCATGAACTGGTACTACCGGACAGTGTGAGTAACGCCGGGGCTCTGCCCCACCGGCTGCAATCTCCCCACAAGCCAGGGGGACCCACGTGGCTGCTCCCAGCCCTGGCAGTGCTGGCAAAGGAGGGCACCAGCTTCTCCACACCTTCTGCGGCGGGGCTCAGCCTGGGTTCAGAAACTGTCCCTCTTCCCCCAAAATATAATGGTTTTGCTACTGATGTTGCCTCTCCCCACCAAACTCTCTGTCCTATAGATACAGGGGCTGTTTGCTGGGTTATCGCAAATCTGCACACACCCCCCCTCTCCTTTCGAGTGTCTTCTTTATTTTCTTCCCTGATTCGCTGTATTTCTTTCACAGGCACAAGAGGAAATTGAAAGCCATAGTGGCCGGCTCCACTGGTGAGCAGTGTTTGGGGTTTTCCCGTTGCGTGGGACGGCAGGGGGGATGAGCAGCACGGAGGGAGCACACGTGGGGGATGCCAGCGGGGTGTAAGCTGGAAGCAAGGCACGATGGTGGGAGGCTTTTTGCGGCATCCACGCTCTGCATTGTCAGCCGCATCCTGGTGTGTTTCTCATGCTGTTGGTGCCTTTTTGGTCGCCAAGTTTCCCTCCCCAGTAAAGAAGTGCCACCCTGTTTGCTGCTCATCTCACTGACAGGCCGCCCTGTAACCCCTCTGCCCCTGCCTTTCGCAGGGAACAGAGGCTTCATGGACATCATGGACATGCCAAACACCAACAAGTACTCCTTTGACGGGTGAGTTCTCCCCTTCCTTGCCCTCCCTCCCTGGTTTGCCATCTCGCGGGATGGCAGGCTGCTCCCAAGAGAGGAACGCCTGGGTTTTGTGGCCAGGGATGGGCAGGAGGTGGAGACGCAACACCTCTCTGCTCTGCGGAGGGATGCAGCCAGGCATGCCATGTGGGGCATGACGCTGGCCCTGGAGCGGTCGCTTGCCTTGAGAGCTTTCAAAGCCAAAAGACCTTGTCCCTGTCCTGTGACTCCGTCTCTGCCAACTCTGGCCAGGCTCTGGGTAAGCAGAGATGACGGGTGTCTGTCGACACACATCTGGATCCTGGGCAGCCAAATTCCTGCCTGCACAGGGCAGGAGGAGGCAGCGCAACCTCGGCATCCGGGCTCTGGATGGTGTTAGGGATGCTGACGTTCTTTGCTTGTGCTGAGGGCTGTTCCTCTTCCCGGGCAGGGCCAACCCGGTGTGGCTGGACCCCTTCTGCAGGAACATGGAGCTAGCGGCGCAGGCGGAGCATGAGGACGACCTGCCGGAAAACCTGAGCGAGATCACCGACCTCTGGAACAGCCCTGCCCGCACCCATGTGAGACATGGCCCCCACCAGGATGCCTCCTCCCCTTGCCCGACGCCCATGCCACCTCCTCAGCCGCTCTCTCCTCCCACAGGGGACCTTTGGCAGAGAGCCCTCCGCAGCCAAGCCCGAGGATGACCGCTACCTGCGGGCAGCCATCCAGGAGTACGACAACATTGCCAAGCTGGGGCAGATCATGCGGGAGGGACCCATCAAGGTGAGTGATGAGGGTGGGCATCCTCCACCAAGGGGGGGTCTTCTACCGCTCTGGCTTCCAGGTTCACAGCTGCGGCGCTGGAGGGCGATGTTGCTCCAAAAAATGCTGGGATGAGGCCGGCCTCCCTCCGCTCAAACCATCTGCCCTGGGTAACCTGTCGTCTCTCCCCTTCCGCCCAGGGCTCTCTCTTGAAGGTGGTCCTGGATGATTACATGCGCTTGAAAAAACTCTTTGCCCAGCGGATGGTGCATAAGGCCACCGCCAGTCAGGGGGACCGCTCCTCGGTCTCGGAGGTAGACGGGGTGTGCATGGGCCTGGGGAGATGCTTGCCGTGCCCTCTGGGATGCAGTGTGTCTTCCAGCCCCGCAGCCTGCAGTCGCTCCCCATGGCCACAGTTCCCATCATCCAGTGGTCCCCCCATTCCCTGCTTGGCCAAAATGAGCCAGACGCTGGTTTTCCACTGAGGCTGTTGGCTCCCTGCAGTGCCCCAGCTCTTGTGATCCTCCCATGTTTCCTCTGAGCATCATCAGCACCCTCTCCCTTGGTCTCTCCCACCCTGGAGGAGGACACCCCCCTCTTTGCGGGGTGTACTTTGTCCATCACCTCCCCGTCTTCCCACAAAGGCACAGATGCTCTGCTGAGGCTGGTCAAGATGCTGGAGGTCCCTCCCCTCCGTCCCTCTGGGCTTATCCACCCAGCAGTTTTTTGAGACAGAAAGGCTGGGACAGAGGGTATTGGTGCAGGAGGGCTAGTGTCGGGTTAAGCAACTCCTCCTGCAGCCTTGCGCCTCTTCGTGGGGGACAAAATGTGGGGCAAAGAGAGCGGAGGAGAGCACTGGGATGGGAGACACCTTTCAGCCCCCTGTCCCTCCTTGCCTTTATGCCCCTCAAGCCCCAACCAGCCTTCCCTCGACTCCTTTCCTTCTTTGCCTCCTGCCCCACCACCTTCATACAACCACAAATCCCAACCTCGGTCCGAAACCCCCCTCCTTGTCCGCTCTGGGGGCTGCTGCCAGAGCCGCCACCCAGCCAGCAGCCAGTGCCTGAGCTGGGGCATCCATGCGACAAGCGAGCAATCCAGCTGGACACCATCATCGTGCTGGTGATCATCATCACCACACTCTGAGGTTGCTTCAGAAGAGGAGGGTCCCGTCCCTCCCGCTGGGCTCCGACATTGCAGGAGGTCCAGAGGCCGGGAAGCCAGGACCGCAGTGGTCATTCCTTCCCCTGTGGACCTTTTGCAGCTGATCCAGAAGGAGCTGGAGGAGGAGGAGGAGGAGCACAGCCCCGGCCAGGGCAGCCTCCGCTTCCGACATAAGCAGCCGGTGGAGCTGAAAGGTCCCGACGGCATCCACGTGGTGCACGGCAGCACGGGCACGCTGCTCGCCTCCGACCTCAACAGCCTGCCCGAGGATGACCAGAAGGTGCTGGGTCGTTCGCTGGAGACTCTGACCGCCGACTGTGGGGGCTACAGTGACCACAATGCCCGCACCGAGTCGGCCAAGTCCACCCCCTTGCACAAGATGCGGGAGGTGATCATGGAGAGCCCGCTGGAGATCACCGAGTTATGACAAGCAGTGGTGGTGGTGGTGGTGCTCCTCTAGGCAAGCCGGGGCACGTAAGCATGGAGCAGGGGGGCCGTGGTGGGGGCTGGGAGCACCCCGAGACCGGTGCTCGGCCCCCCCTTCCCCTGCAGAAGGAGTCCAGGCCAACCGGTGCGGTTTGCTCCGGTGGCCTTGGAGAGCTTGGCCCCGGGAAAGGGCTCTCAGGACCAGTTTGCTTTTACTCGCCTGTCATTTATCCATGAAAGCATTAAATTTTTTTAATTTTTCTTATTTAAAAAAAAAAAGTTTTTTTTTTTTTAAAAAAAAGGAAAGAGAAGCTAAACAAATCTAATGAGTCCAGGCTGGGCAGGGGTGAAGGCGCGGTGGAGCGAAGGTGCGGATGAGGTGCCACTGCAGCGTCCCCAAGGCACAGGCTGAGGACAAGGAGCCGTCACACCTCGACCACAGGCATGAGGAGGGCCGGAGCAGCGTGAGACCAAGTCCATTTGGCATTAACATCACCTTTCCGGCAAGGAAAGACCAAAAAAAACCAAAACCCAACAAAACCCGAAGACATTTCTCCATTTTGCTGGCTTTACCAAAACATGTTGCGACGTCAGAAAAGAGAGAGACTGACAATGACTGGGGCTTCTGGATGTGGAGTGCTTGTGCGTGTCTTTTCTTGCCTTTTCTTTCCCCTCCTCTCTTGCTTTTGGGTTTGTTCGTTGGGGGGGGGGTTGTTTCCAATCGTAACTTTGTGGAGAGTTTCAGGCACGGTCTGTTACGGGACTCAGAAATACACTGTCTATGGCTTTGGGTAACCTGTCTGTTGTCCTTCCTCCCCGGCCCTGATGGATTCATCATACCCAAACTGACTTTTGAAGAGAAAAACACGCTTTTTCCCCCCCTTAATTCACCCCTCCCTCCATCACCTTCGCGAGACGCCACCCCAGGTGTTGCTGCACCCCAGATTTTGGAGGAAGCATTAAAACTCCCCCAGGTTTTCTCCCCCCGCCGACACCCCAGGAGAATGAGGAGGGAAACAACCAGCCAGGCTCACGGGAAGAGTTTATTTGCGGCGAGATGCTCCCGTGCATGCTCAGGACCAGCTGTCACGGGCATCCCCCCTCCCGCGGCGGGGAGGGACGAGCCAGCACCACACTGGCCCCCCCCACCGCAGCTGGGTCAGCACAGGACCCCCCCAGCAGGGATGTGTGCGTGAAAGGAAATTTTTCTCCCCCAAAACTCACTCATTTTCTTGTTCAGGGGATAATTAATATATATATATATATATCCATCCAGCAATGGGCTGGACACTAAATCAGTGTACTGCAAACATCATGCAAAGACGGGCATTGCAGGTAGATTTAATCCACTTCTAACTGGCAACCCGGGGAAAAATAAAGTAAAATAAAATATAAAGCCACCCCAATTTGAAGAGGGACCAGCAAAGGGGGCTGGTCTTGCCAAAAGCCGACAAGACCTGCGGTGCGAGGCTGCCTTTGGGCAGCAGAAATCATCCCAGCCCACGGGGATGGATCAACGTCGCAGGATTTGGGCTTCACAAGCATGAACTGGTGGGATGGGGATGGAGAGGGATGGGGATGGGGATGGGGAGGGATGGTGGGATTTTGCAGTCAGCCCAAGAGATGGAGAGGCTGAATCTCCAGTCCTGAAAATACTGACGAGTCCCTTAACCTGATTTGGAAATCCAAGCCCCAGGGGTGGCGAAGGAAGAGGCAGAGGTGGCTGGGGTCCCCCACAGTCCCCGCCGAGGTGGTGAGGCCAGTGGGCTCCTGCCGTCGCCGTCCGTGGATGCAGGCGCATCCCAAGGGAAGGGGTCCGGGATCCTGAACCAAAGCAGCGGGCAAGTCCAGGCAGCCGGCGAGGAGGCTCCTAGTTCCACAGGTGACGCTGGCAGTGCTCGATGGCCTGTGGGAGAGACGGGGACAGACAGTGGGGGGATACAGGGACTCCCAGGACCCTGCTGACCCAGGGGAGGGGACACAGCCAACGCTTACGTTGCACTCGACCGCCGTGGCCATGTTCTTGCACCAGTAACGTGGGCCCCAGACGCAGGGGTCTGAGCCCAGGAGATCCTCCTTGGGTGAGTCACAGGCTCGTATTTTCTGCATTGCAAAGGAGAACATGGGAGAAGGGAGGCAAAAAACCCAACCTCATGGGCGCCCTGCGACCCTGCTGCCATCTGGGGGAGCGGGTGCAGTACCCGTGGCACGGGGGCACTTACAGTACAGACAAAGTTGGGGTCCATCATCTGCACAAGGAGCCGTACGGCCGCCGGCTCGTACTGGACCACCAGCGCCTCGCACTGGGAAGGAGAGAAGGGGTGAGCCCAGTTTGGGGCTGGGGGGATCCCCGCCGCGCCAGGTGCTCCCCGCTTCCCTGTCTCACCTTGCTGGTGAGTGGCGTGGGCAGCAACTCACAGCCCTTCTCCAGCACATCGCCCAGCTCCGTCAAGGTCTCGTTCTTCAGCAGCTCGTTATCGAAGTAGGTGATGACGATCTGGCAGACATTGCAGAAGGCGCCCGCACCCACCGCCAGCTGCTCCAGCGCGGCAGCCCCTGTGGGACATGGCGGGGGGGACGTTAGCACCCTCCTGTCACCCCTCTTCCCAAGGACCCAGTGTCTTGGTGGCACCTGGGGACCCCTGTCTCACCTCGGTGGGTGTCCCCGCTGCGGGGACAGCAGTGCAGCATGGTGCAGACAGCCGCCGGGTCAGTGGCCTCCAGCAGCATGATGACCACGGCTTTGCCATAGGAGTCGACGAAGTCCTTGCACTGCCCGATGACGCCGTGGGGCAGCATGTAGCACACCTTCTCAATGTCGTTCACCAGTTGCTCCTGCCAGGAGAAGGCAGGTGGAGGGATGGGGAGACCCCATCCCGCTTCCTTACTGCCTGCACCCCACCTTGCCCCCCTCCCCGGACTGCAGCGGTGGGGCTCACCTCTGTCACGTTGTTCTCCAGGAGGCTCTCGGCTGCCTTCACAGCAAACTGGCACATCTCGCACAGCGGCGTGGTCCCCTCCCCGTCCTGCTGGGATGAGCCGATGGGACATGTGCCCAACAACCCCCCCAGAACCATCCCCACCAAACCAACCCCTGCAAAAGACATTTCCCACCTTGGAAAAATTGGAATTCTCAAGGGAAAAAAAAAGTAAAATAAGGCTTCCCCTCCCTGGCATTTGGATTTGAAGGAGCGAGGCAGAAACTGGGGGGGGTCCCCGCTTACCCCTATCATGCTCAGGACCTGCACCAGCTTCTCGGTGAGCAGCGTGTGGAGGGGCAGCACTGAGGCAGAGGAGCAGAGTCCCAGCTGGCCACACAGCTCCATCGGGTCCTGGGGGAGAAGAGAGAGAGAGAGAGAGAGAGAGACCCTGAATTGGGCGGGTATCACCCCCCGGCAGGGTGAGCCTGTGCCCCCCGCCCTTCCCCACGAAGGGCCATTTCAGACTTTTTGGGCACAGGTCTCACTTACCTCAGCCTGCTGCCAGTGGAGGGGGCAGAAAACAGCA
>VWZL01001392.1:303-43147 GCA_013396915.1 Stercorarius parasiticus | reverse complement strand
CCGCCCCCCCCCCCCGGAGCCTGCCACAGCGTGGTGACGGTGAAAGATGCTGCCATGGTGGGCTGGGGAGGAGGAGAGGGGAGCCCAGGGGGATGCCAGCAGCCTCACCTGCCACGCCAGGCCGGGCGCCATGCCCTCGCACACCCACTCAGCGCTGGCCACCAGCGCCGGGGCCATGGCAGTGTCGGTCCCCAGCTCCAGCTGCAGGGCAGCCACCAGCTGCAGGCAGTCCCCGCACACCTCCTCCATTTCCTGCGGGACAACGCGGGCAGGGACACGTCAGTACCCNAGAGAGAGAGAGAGAGAGAGACCCTGAATTGGGCGGGTATCACCCCCCGGCAGGGTGAGCCTGTGCCCCCCGCCCTTCCCCACGAAGGGCCATTTCAGACTTTTTGGGCACAGGTCTCACTTACCTCAGCCTGCTGCCNCCCAAAAAATAAAACTGAGCCCCCACACACACCTGGGATTTAAATGCCAGTGGCAATCTGGGGCAGCTTTTTGGCCAGCATCTCTCTAGTCCCGCCCCTCCCCTGCATCCTGACAAATCCCAGCCGCAAATTGGTGAGATCCCTAATCAGATGCCATTTCAGCTGCGCAGTAATTTTAATTTTTTTAATTTTTTTTTAATTATTGTTAAATAGGCGATGCTTAGGTGATTCTCGCCCTTGAGCAGCATCAATGGCATTCTTGCCGGTGCCACGGTACCTGAGGCTCGCCATGAGGTGGGTCCTGGGGATGGAGCAGGAGGGGGACGTTGGTGATGAAGGGGATACCCAGGTCGGCGAAGTCCTCAGCGGGTCCTGCAGAGGCCGGCGGTGGCTCCTGCTGGAACTTCAGGGCCCCTGTGGGGCTCTCCCGGGGCTGGCACAACTTGATGGTCCCACACACCACCTTTGGGTCTGACTAGGGGAGCAGAGGGGTGGGGGCTTGGGACCGTGTCTGCCCCATTGCCCTGCTCCCCCCCATCCCTGGGTCATTTCCATTCCCATCTCCATCTCACAAAGGTTTTGTCCCAGGCTCCAAAAGCCTCCCTTGCCCTGTGAGCCCCCATGTCATCCCAAACCATGGAGAAACACAAACCCAAGGGTTCCCCCCCCCCGGGCCAGTTACCAGCACTTGCTTGCCCAGCTGGACGAGGATGAGGATGCCGGTGTCCACCATCCTCTTGCACTTGACAGACCAGTCCTGGAAGGGCAGGTACTGGCATTTCTTATCCAAGAAGGCCCGCAGCTTCTCCTAGGTGACAAGGGGAGAGCTCAGGGCTGGGCTGGCCCCACAGTGGAAGGCGGGGGGGGGACATGCCAGCCCTGCACACCCCTCCCCAGCCTTGACCCACCTCAGTGCGGTTGTCCTGCAGGATCTTGCCCACCACAGAGACCGCCACCTGGCACAGGTGACAGGGGATCCCCTTCTGCCGAGAGAGGAGATGCCTCAGGATGATGCCACAGCACCCAGACACCCCCCCACCCCAGCTTCCTTCCCCAAATCCCACACCACAAATGAGGGGCACTGCTCATTTTTGTCGCTCACCCTGCAGACACATCGCTGCCCAAGAGCATCAACAGATGCTCCTCTGGGTGCCCTGGTGTGGCCAGACAAGGCTTCTCCCCCCAGCCCATCGTTTTGGGGCAGGATGGGCACATCCCTCCATCCTCCCCGCATCCCCCCCCTCCATCTCCCAGTGCAGTTACCCCCAGGGCCTGGTCCCAGACAGTGATCCGGCAGAGCTCCAGCGTCCCGCACTTGGCTGCCGTCGCCACGTCGCGGCACCAGTCCTCCGGCCGCTCGTCGCACTGGTGGAGGGGGCTGGCCCTGGCTGCGGGGTGGTGGGGAGAGGAGACCGTCAGCCCCCTCCCCGGGCACCCCCAGACCGGCTTCTGCACCACCCCGACCCCATTTCCCCAGCCTGAGGTGCTCCTCACCCTCCCGCCATGATTCACCCGGGGCTTTCGCAATGGTGGTGGGGTGGTTGGGTTTTATAAATGGTTTTATGAGCCCAGCAAAGACTGTCTTCGTTGGGCCACCGCGTGCTTCCATCCAGTTTTTTCCAACGGGATGTTGCAGCAGCTTTTGGGCCAGCATCAAAAGCAAAGCTAATTTGGGGGATCACCCTCAGCCTCGCAGCAGCACCCTTCAGCACGCTGGGGAGGCGGCTGCTTGTAAAAAAACAGCAATAAATCTTGCAAAACGAGCAAACTGGGGGTGCCAGCACTCATGGTTAGCCACACCACGGCTCCCGGCAATGATTGAGCAACCCCAGTTTTGGGTGGTATTTTGTTGCGTTTGTTTTTTGTTTTTTTGTTTTTTAATTCATTTCCTCCCAACGACAGCATTTTCTCCTGGCTGCAAATCCCCAGCGTGGCAGCAGCAGCGGTGGTGTGGCGCAACACCGGCGGTTTAATTGCCACCTTGGCGTGTCAGGATTAATTTGCGATGGGGCAAGTGTTTCTTCCCACCGGGGCATGTGCCCACCCAGCATGCGGCCAGAGGGGTGGCGAGGAGCCGGCGCATCCCAAGCCCTTCGCTGCCCTGCTTCAGCCGGGACCTGCTCCGGGAAGATGGTGGGGCACATGGGGGAGCAGCACACGGACAGATGGACAGACAGACCCTGCTGCATACCCTCTTGCAGCTGGCATTCCTAAGAACACACACCCCCCCCACCCCCAGAACATTCACAGCCAGCTTTTACCACCCTACTGTTATCAGGTTTCTCCCCAAAAGCTGCTTTTCCCACATCCCGGCTCATCCACAGGACGTGTTGGGGCAGCAGCTTGAGATGCTCAGGGCCACCCCGGCAAGTCCCTGGAGGTGGGTGCAGTGGGAAAGTGTGTCCCCAGCCCCCCCACCAGCCCTGCCTTCTCCCAAAAGCGCTGGCGCAGCTCGGGTGGTGCCTCAGCCCCGATTGCCCCATCGGGCTGACGGCAGCACTGGGGCAGGAGTGAGCCCCGGGGCAGGGTGAGTCGTGTGTGTCCCCCCCGGTTTCCCATGCAGGGCTTCCCACACACCTCCCCAGCAGTGCGGTGCCACGATTGCCACATCACCTGAGAGATATATATTTAATTTATTTTTTTTTTAACCCTGGCGAACAAGAATGGCAAGTCAGCGGAAGCGTTAAGGGGCAGCACCAAAAAAACCCCACTATCACAAGGAGAGGGGAGGTGACAACTCCACAGCCTGTTCCTGACCCACAGATACGAGCATCTCCCACAGTCCCGTGATAGAGACCGGACCGGCGGCAACGGACGCTGCCAGCAACAGCATGGGGGGATTCAGCTGGTCTAAAGGACACCGGTGGTTTGGATCCCTCGCAGCTGGGTGCTTACTCCTCGCTCTGCCCAAGCTGAAACTTGGGCAACCAGTGCTGGGCCGGAAAAGTAATTAATACTAATCATAACACCCAACTACCGAGAGCAGGGGGAGATTCCCCAGGTGGAAAACATACCCACCAGGCAGGCAACCGGTGCAACCAGTGCCCCGTGAGCTCTCCTCCACGTTCCTGAGCCGTGGGGGAGCCACTTCGTGCCGATGGGCACCTGGGTAGCAGGACGTTGGGGAAATAAAGTGATTTACGGTAAATCCCCAGCACAGAGCATGGGATGAGGCAGGGATGCTCCCATGCCACCATGGTGGCCCCAGGTGAGCCAGGGTGGCCCTGTCCCTGACTTCCAGGCCCCTGGGATGGGCTTTGCTCAGGATGGGGATCCAGCAGTGAGCTGTGGATCTGGCAGGGCAGTGCTGGCATTACATGGAGTCCCGGAGTGCGCCGGCTGAGCCAGCCAAGCAGGTTGTGACGTAAACCCCGGGGGTGGAGACGTGGGCCCTGGCGCCCCAGTTCCCAGCTGGGCGCGTGCCCCTGTTACAGCAAAAAAATCATAAATACACTCTTCCCAGCATCAAAATCCTTCTCCGAGGCCTGCCGTGGCCCCCCACAGCTGGTCCTGCAGCCCCACCAGCCCCACCGTGGTGCAGCTGGGCCACCACCGGCTTCCAGGGCAGGTGTCACCCCAAGGACGGACGTGCGGAGCGTGGGTGAACATTCCTGCTCTGCCTGTTGGTGGCTGGAGGACCTTGGCACGTTCCCACCACCACCACGTCACGCGTGCGAAGGCACAACTCCTCCACCGCAAAGCCAGGTCATGTCGGAGGAGCCCGATGGGCCAAGCCTGGAGTAATTAGGGCCCAAAAGGGGTTCTTCCCTCTAAAAAGGGTTGGGGTTTTTTTGCCTACAACAGCAGGGATCCGTGGCTTCCCCAGGGGAAGGTCCACAGGTAGGATTAGCGCACAGATCCCCAAAGCCCTGGTGATGAGGGGTCTCCAAAGGTGCTCAGGGCTGCAGCTCTGCACCCCCATCACCCTGCAAGCCACAGCAGAAGAGGTTTCCTGCCTTCTGCACCTCTGAAGAGGTCCCTGAGGAAAGCGACAGCATCAGGTGGCACCGTGGTCCCTCCTTTGTGCTGGGACAACAAAGCAGCTTTCCCCTAGACGGCACATACACAGCTGCGTCCCAACGCTGAGGGCAACAGCCAAAGCAGCCCCTCTCCCCCATGGCTGCCAAGACGCCCATCAACTGGCCTCCCTCCTTCCCTACCACAGCAAAACACCGACTCCGTGCAAATCCCTGCTGCCTGGAGAAGCGGGGGGGAGCACAAGCCCCTTTTTGCCCCAAAACCATCTTTCAGGGCAGAAGTCACAAGGCTCATATCCAGGTAGACAAGAAGTAAAGCAGGCGGTGGCAGCACCTGCCCCAGCTTTCCTCTGGCCTATCTCCAACACCAGGGAGGGACGAGGAAACACCCTACGGAGCTTGAAACACTATAGTTTTGGGGTCCAGAGGGGTTTTCCAGGCTCTCCTCAAGTCCTACCCCCAGGCCTGGCCTTACCTTGGTGGGAAGCCAGGCACACAGAAAGGATCAGCACCCAGCCACTCCATTTGCTCTCCATGCCGTTCCTATGACAGTTCTCAGTGGCTGGTTCCTCTCCCGTGCTGCTCCCAGACTGAGGAATCTTGGATGGGTTGGGATAGGTAGTGAGAACCCCACACCTACGCAGGGCAATTACCACACCCCTCTTCTCAACGCCTTGATTATAAAATCATCCCCCAGCCTGCCAGCGGGAGGGAGGGACCAGAGCCGGGCAGGTATTCCCGGGAAGCCAAAACCAGCCCAGAACCTGCTTCCCAACGCTAACCCCGCCACTCCTGGCTGCAAAGGGTGGGGGACAAGTGTCCCGGTGCCACGCCATGCAGCCATTCTCTGCGCTCCTCACCGAACAGAGCACCATCCCTTACAAAAAAAGGTCGGGGCGCAGATATCAAAGACTTGTAAATTCAGGACAAGTGAATTAATGGTGCATTTAGAGGCTTAAAGCATTTAAAAGACCTTTGTTTTATTCAAAACGAAGCAAGGGAATGAAGACAAGAGGAAAGTGTTATGGCTTGAAGAATGCACAAACAATTTGTTGTTGTTTAGACAATTATTCTCTCACCTCACGGCGCACCCGCCGCCCCCCACGTGCAGGAGCAGCCCTCGGCCGCCGGGCGGCAGCACCCCATTAATTATCCCGCTCTCGGCGCTCATTGGGGTGATGAGCGGTGACGGCCCTCAGCCCGCTTTAGGCCAGCCGGGCACCGGAACCACTTACCGGGCTGCGGGGCTCCCAGCTCTCGGCCCCGTCCGCACTCGCACCCCAGGCAACGACAGGCTGCGCCTCTGCACCAAAAACCTGCGGAACAGGGGTTTTCCCCCCAGAACGAGCCCCAGGGACGCTTCATCGCTCCGCGCGGGGCACCAAGGCCGAGGGGGTGACAGCACTGAGTCGGACGGGGACCAGGGAGGGAGGCTGTAATGTAAAAATAGGTGATTTTTGCTTTCCTGCACGAAAACGGTTGCAGTTTTTCAGTCCTTTCCAGCTGCACAAGTCCAGGTGGATTTAGCTTTCCCGGGAGGCCCAAATTGGGATATTTCCCCCCCCAAAATTAGGGGGAGTCCGCCAGCGCAGACCCAGAATCAGGGGGTTTGGGGTATTTCTGTGCTGTGGCAGCAGTTCCCGCTTGGTGTGCGTGGCCCTGCGGGGGAAAGTCCCCGCTTTGGGGGAATTTGCCCCAAATCAGGATGGGAAAAGGGGGAAAAGGAGAAGGGGAAAGAGGAGGCTTCGGCAAGCGCTTTGATGTCTTCATGAGACTAGAGGGGAGGGCGAGTTTCTAAATCCTTTCTGCAAACAGCCTTCCTTTGCGTTTTAGAAACCTCATAGAGCATAGACATTTACGCTGCTGTATCTATTTACACACACAGATATATACACACATGCACACACTTAGAGAATACGTTATCTATTTAGACTTCTATAGAATATCTGTTAAGAGTCAGATCTATTTAGACTTAGATGTTAACACTTATCATACAGAACATCTAATTAGACTAGCTATCTGTTTAGACATATATTCTGACAGTTGAATACATCTTTATAAATAAATCTTTCTAAAATCTTTTTGTAGTCTTCTGATGTCCAAGGCCAACTGATGCTTGGCCAGTGTCTACCCAGTGTCTGTGGCGACGGCTGCTCCCTCGTGTGTGCTTTTCTAGCTGTCCTCTGTCGGCAAACTGCCTGGTGCAGCCCCAGCACACCCCGTCATTTGAGCTCCCTGGAGAGATTTTTCAGTTGATCTTTCTATTTTTTTTTATGCTTAAAACAAGCGGACATAATTTGGGTGGGAGCTTGGTGGGAAACTTGGTGCTCACAGCTGACATGCTTTTGATTGGTCCCACCACGTCCTTGCCTCACTGCCTCCTGCAGCCCCTGCATGCCAGATCTTCAGACCAACCCGCTCAGCAGTTTCTGTTCCCTTTTCAATTCTGCTTCTCTAAAAGCTGCTGGGGGTGAAATAAAGAAGTTAAGTTTATTTTTAATTCACAGCAGACATTTTATAAACCTGCAGTGCTGAAGATTCGCTTTGACAGGATGAGAGCAGCCAGGCCAGGGGGACGCCTGGCGAGAAGAGAGGCTGGCAAACCTTAAAATAGTGACACCAGTAGAAAATGCCTCTCATGTCCCCATCCCGGGGACAGCCAGCAAGGCCAGGCTGCTGCTCTCCCAAGCCAGTGGGGAGCCTTGTGTTTGCCGGTTTGGCTTTTTAAGTCTCTGGCACAGAGAAAAATGGGGAGTGAGAAGAGGCGGGGGGATCACATGCAGACTGCAAGCGCGTTTCTACTGGTGCCATTGGCTTTGGAGCTGCGCTGCAGGGAAAAAGATGCCCTCAGGCGCCTATCAGCATCTTAGTAAGGTCAGCAGCATCCTCAGCTGGGAAAAATCTGGGTCTCCCTGCTCTCTAGACATGGAAAACTCCCTGCCTCAGCACCCTGCTCTCCCAACACACTATTCAAGGCAGGGAACTCTATTTAGGATCGACTAAATAAAGCTCCTCTTGCCTGATGTTCACAGCTGGGAGACTGACCCAGACTGAGAGTGGGCTTTCCTTTCTGACCAGCCGGCGTATGAGGAGAAACCCTAGCGAAAAGGAGCTGATCGTGCTAAGCAGCAGCAGTTACCCACTATGAGCCTTAGCGGGAGAGGACGTGCCTGCAAAACCATGACTTGTGCCATCTTCTCCCCTCCGAAAGAAGGAAATGAGAACTGCCTTTTTTTAAGAAGTGCTCAGCACCGAGAAAACCCCCAGTGTGACTCAGGTTTTTGGGTGCTCAGCACCTGGTAGGGTGCTGAGCTATTTGGCCATGTTGCCCACTGGGTTTTGCTCGGGATTTGCAAGATTGCACCAAGCTTTCTCTGCGCTTCTCTGAAGCCCATGCTGTAAAACGAGAAGGTTTAGCTTTGCTAGGTGGAGGGTTAGCTGCTAACTCCTCTTAAAACTACCATTGATGGTGTGATACTGGAGCACAGGCACACACCAAAGTGCACGCCCGGGGTGCTCTCCACTGCGGGGTGTCCTCCTCTTCTGCTCCTCACTGACAACGTCACGAGATGGTCTTAAGAGTATGCAAACCATTTCTGGCTACAGTGAGTTATTAGTATCTTAGCCAAACCCTTGGTGTCAAGAAGTTTGTGAGACGGTGTGGTTTTATCAAAATGTTCGTGAAATATTTAGGAAACTTTAGACTGGAAGAGGGTCCTCAAGCTGAGCACTCTCATCAATGAGGTATATCGATGCAGCTTAGTTCCTTACCCTGTTGTGTCATTTGTATCTCATCTTTTCTGCTGGTCAATTTCATGATGTGCTTAAATCCATCTAAGGCAGAGGAAGAGAAGAGACCATCCTGGGCTCTCTTTCTGTCCCCAGCACATGTTCTCCCTTCCCTTGTGTCATTTGCAGCAACGTGAGCCTGAAAACTTATCTGTTATTGCTTTTTCTTTGCAGGGTGAGTTTTGAGTTGGATCAGGAGCTGATCGGACTCACTCAGGGTCAGTCTGTCCCTGGACAGGGAAGCGGCAGGAGCGCATGGCCAGGGTGCACGAGGCAGCAGGGCAGCCCCTTCCAGCACCAGTTCAGGTACACGCTTTCACTCCGAACGTCACCTTGGACCCAAGGACACCTGATTTAGCCCTGTTCAGGCACACGTATGTTCATCCTATTCTGAAACAACTTTCAGGTTCGAGATTCCCCAGTCTGTGGGCTGAAGGGTTGGAGCTCACTCTCGCACGTGACTGCTCCTAGTTTGTTTGAACGCCAGTTTTTTCAGGGGGGTTAATTCTTCACAGAGCTCAGTCACTGTTTGCAGAAGGGCAGGTGACGGACGGTGGCTTCTGACATTCCCCTAGTAGTCATGCTGTAGCCTTGTAGGTCTGCTGACAAAAAGGAAGATAACATCTCTGCCTGGAAACCTTGTCTGGCTTGGTGATAACCAAATCCTTGCTACTTCACACACAATAAGGGTATCAGGACCTTTGAAGCCTTGCTGACAACAGGGCAGGGTCTTTCCAAGGAAGAAGCTGAAACAAAAGCACTGGAGCAGATGAAGAGAGAAGCAGTATCTGCCCAGAAGCCAGGGGACTTCACCAGGATGTCCACAGGGTCAGCCAAGCCCTGTAGCTGGATCTCTGGAAGATCCACCTCTGAGAAATGGCACTGCTGCATGCTGGCAGCCTGCAAGGAGGAGACATGTTTCTCCACCTTTGCAGCTCTGGACATGGTGGGTCTCTCATTTGAAGGGTGTGTTGCGAAGCGAGAGACGGCATGTGACACAGGGCAGGACCCTCCTGGTGTAAAACCCATAGGTCTCAGAGAGAGAGAGAAGGACCAGGTCCACCTTGGAGGTCACTCCTGCTTTGTGTGGACACCTGTAGGACGAACCACCACTACACGATGGTCTTTGAGTGTAGCAAGAGAACAATTTGACCTGCCGTCATCAGACTGGCTGTTCAGCTAGGAAAAGGTAACGGGGAAACCCAGACACTTTTGCTAGAAATCACTATAAATTCCACATATTTTCTAATTGCCCCAGGTAGCACCAGGAAAACCAAGTAAGAGCAAAACCCCGTTTGCTTTCTAAACTCCCCTGTGAAACAGGAGCAGCTCAAACCCGATAATCCTCATTTTTATGGAAAAGCAGTTTCCAAACCTCTCAGGGTTAATAAACTCTCATTTGCAGATCTGTTAGCATGGACAGAACATGGCTCTGAACCTTGTCCAACTAAAGGAGCACAGAGAGAGATCAGCTGCAGCTGAACAAAAAAATGATAACCTGAGGGGAAGCAGCTGTTGGGTAAGCTTTAAAGGGCAGCTGCAGCAAGGCCTAAGGAAGGGAGTTTCTTTCTTACCAGGTTAGTGGCAGGCTCCTGAGATGTTCTGGGTCAGGGCTTCTCTCTATCCTTCTACAAGTGATGGATTTGACCCAGCATGTTAAGCTAGGAGTGACATTTACTGTTCTGTGCAGAGCAGTTTCTTGCATTTTTCTCTTTTCTATGGGCTTAGCCGTGCTTTTGTTCTGCAGCTGGCTGGATCACAGTGCCCAGGGTTGAAAGCTAACTCCTACGCCTCTCTGCCCTTCCCTGGGGAAGGATGAGAGGGGTTTCATTTCTTCTCTGACGTTCACCCTGGCAAACAAAGCTTGTCAGAATGGTGAGTTTTGACCTAGTGATTTCCTGACTGTAGTTCAGCTTGTGTGGGTGCACAGTGCTGACTTTTCTCAGGTCTGTGATTTTACAAGCTAAGGGTTAAAATAAGCCTTTGTTCAACTGGTAGATTTTTGGGAAGAGGTGAAGAGCAAGTCTCAAAGACACACACTGGGTGATAATCATGGAAACTGTGATTGCCATGGAAAGCCAGGCTGCAGGCTGGCATCATTTCATTAGTCACAGCACTGCCCATGGAATCCATAAAACATCTCTATCACCCTGGGTTTCCTGTTTTGAGGAGATGCTCAAACGTTCCTCCAGCTGCTGTTGGATGGATAGTGGGAAGGACACAGGAGGAGAGGTTGCTACCAGGGAAAGGTGCTGCTGAGTTCTCCTGTGAAACTCAAAGGTGTTAACTGTAGCTGTCTGCCCTACTCATGCTGCACTCCAGCTGGCTCTTTTTCCTCATCTAAAACATGCTTTTACTCTATGAAACTGGAAGGTGAAGAAAGTTAAGAGGCTTGGGAAGTTTGACACAGGATCACTCTGTCAGAGTTGGAGCAAGTGAGGGATGAACACTGCAGTGAGCAATTTGCTCCCCACCATTTAAATCCCAGACTTAGCTGGAACAATGGAGGAGGGAGACTGAGTCTGTGACCGTNTTTTTTTTTTTTTTAATAAGAGGGCAGAGGGCAACTGTTCAGATGCCCATGACTCTGCGTGTGGGTTCTGGTGACCGTAAGATGACGAAAGACCTTGTGGTGGAAGCCACAGTCACTGGACTCGCCACTTTCCTCCGCTGCATCCTTGTGACTTTGATTAATCTGCACTCGTGCCAGTTTTGGCCAGCTGCTGTTGCAGACTCCATTGAAAGCCACTGCCTGGCTAAAAAGGTCCTCGACTGCGCAGCTGAGTGCGATCGCATGTGAGGAGGTCCTGCCTGATGCTTCCTGGGTTTGTGACCTAGAAAAGGGATTGCAGACTTTGCAACAGCATAGTGACCGGCAAGCAACGGTCCATGTGTGGTCCCTGCCTGATGTCTGGGGCTGCTTATCAAGATCTTGAACTATATGATCTCCCCGATCTATTTCCACTCCTTTCCCTATACACCAGATAACACCCTGTTTGCACATCCAAATTTTTGAGGTTGGTGTACTTGGGCCTTTACTACCAGTCCAAACTCTTCTGCTTTGTATCATCTTCCCCAAATAATGACATGTTCCCCTCAGTGCCTTCCTTTTTGCTTTGGATAATGAGGGAAGAGAAAGCAAGTAGTTTAACAGCAGAGGAAATTGTATGAAGAAAGTCTGGGGGATGGGTGTCTTCTCAGTTTGGTTCCTTACAGGAGACTTTTTGTCCCCTGCCAACTCTTATTTTTTGTCTGCAAAGCCTATAATACTTTGTGCTTTTCCTTAAAGCCGTGGCTCCCGGAGTCCCGTGATTATCTAATCACTTCTGTGCGACCTGAACCAAGTCAAAGCAGATTTTCCATCTGCTGTGAAAGGGCTGGATTGAAATAAGTCCACACTGCTGAAAAAGCCCTTAGAGCTTCCAAGTGTAATCCTTGAAAACCTGCAAAGCAGAAAGCAAACAAAAGGAACCCAGCCCCATATTTTGTAAAAGCTTTTTGGTTTTGGCAGGCAAATTGTGCCCGTTTCTGGCTGGCAGCGCTAAATGCGAGGTGGTGGCATTTGGAGCTGCCAGGCCTGTGTTGGGAGACAAGCCCAAAGGCAGGTAGAGGAGGAGGAGGTGGAAGATGAGGATGTGGAACGCGTTGCCTTTTACCTTGGAGTGAACGCATGGAAAAGAGGAATATCAGACTCTGCCCTGTGACACCTGAGCAATTTTGTTCCCTGAGGACGGAGCCATGTGGCGGTAACACTTGCTCTGTGAAGGGAAGATATTCTCCCTTCCACACCAAAAATCACAGTGAAAGAGAGACCCTCCCCACATGGGGACCCCATCTGGGTTAATGGCAAGGCCTGGTCTTGCCATTCGATATTTGCTTTGGAAAACGCACACCCTGCTTGGCAGCCTGCTCTGCAGGGTGCATGCAAAGCTCCCTGCGAGTGCCTCCTTTGAAAGCTGACAGAGCGGTGGTCTTCAGTGGTGTGTCCCAAGGCCACCCCACTGATGTCCCAGCACCCTGCCAGGGTATGCGCAGGGGGGCATCAGCCAGGGCTGGGCGCCGGGACTTTTGCCCTCATAGGCTTTGAAGACCCAAACTAAAAATCTGATTACTTTTTGAAATGCCATCCTTTGAGAAGGGCCAGCTAGGCTGTTTTTTAATAGGTTGGTATTTTACTTTTTTTCTTTTTTTTTGATAGAGGTGATGCACTAAAAGCACCTTCTGGAAAGTGGCTCTTCGTGAGACAGATGAGCCTGCAAAGAGATGTCTGCTCGAGGAAAACAGTGGGGAGCTTCAACGCAACAGCACGAGGTGACTGAGGGAGGGAGAGGCAGGAATAGGTGAGGGCACTCTTCTGTTCATCCCTGTCTTTTACTGCTGAAATCCTAAAAAGCGTCAAGCCTGCTCCTCTTATTGGAGGGGAACTTGGTTCCCAGTAAGCAGCCCGAGTCATCTGCTTTGAATCTTTATAGACAAGCTGGGAAACAAAAGGCGTAGTGCTTCCTGGTGGCTGTTGGGGAGCTTTTTTTTTTTGGTTGCAGCATGAATGGGAACTAAAGGTGTTCTAAAATCATCCTCCTCTTTTGCTTCATCAGATTTGATTTTCTTGGAATTTCTGATATATATTTTTAAATACATTATTCATTTTCCTTTATTTTCTTCCTGGGTAACCTAGATGCGTATTTCTAATGTGGGTGTTCTGGTTGGTTGTTGTTGTTTGGTTTTTTTGGGGGGCGGGAAGTAGGATTTACAGGAAAAACATGTGACTTAAATCTCCTTTCCATTTATAAAAAGAAAGCTGCTCCTCCTTCAAAGGTTGTGTCAGAGGCTTGTCTGGCTGCTTTCTGCTTTTACAACCCTGAAAAGATGACACAATGAGAGCAGAAACGGGATTCCCCATCTTTGTGCACATCCTTCAAAGCATGGGCTTTACAAGGTGACGCTGCAAAGTTGATTCCCCCGTATTTAGGAGGAATCATCCGCTTTTCTGGCAAGACTGTTGTTGTTCCAGGTCTTGCTACCGCTGGTCAGAAATCCTGGTTCACGAGGGCAAAGCGTTTATGGCTGCTGACTCTCCTTGTGTTGATCTATTTGGTTGAAGTAACAGTTGCCCTTGGATGTGGCCAGCCTTGGAATAGGGGTCTAATCCCAGTAAGCAGTTCCTAAAGTGCTGCGGAAACCTCGAAACAAAATGCAGCTTGTAACTAAAATGTAAAACTTGTGGCAGCTGACAAAGGAAATACTGAAATGAGAATTAGCTGCAGTGATTTGGAGGCTTTGTTATGCTTTGCTTGGAAAATCCGGTGCACTTGATGTGACCCCTTTTTGATAATTAAGTTGTGGCTGAGCTGAACGTGGGGAGCGTGGCCCGTGATCATGCCAGTGTTAATTGAGAGCTCTGCTGCGGCACAGGTGCCAAAAGGGGATGGTCCTCAACTGCTTTCACCCTGTGCTGCCACAAGCATTCAGCCACTGAACTGGATCCAGGGGAAAACTGCCCAGGGAGAGGGACGGAGCAATCCTAAACCCGTATGGGTTGCTGGGCTGGGCAGATGTGTCTAGTCCAGATGGGACCCACAAGCCAAACCATTTGGTGAGTCACGGGGAGGCTGGAACAAACTTCAAACATGTCCAAGGCTCTTCCCGAGGCTGCCAGGCTGTAATTTGTGGCTGGCTTTGCTTCTTCTCTGACAGCTTGCTGCAGCCTGGGTGGAAATGCAAAGTGGTTTCAAAAGCCAGGCTACTGCAGAAAATGCCTCTATTCTTAATTTTAACTTTTTAATTTTTTTTTTACAATGAGAGTGCTTATCCCGCAGAGCTGGCTGCAAAACCAGAGCCTGCAGGGGCCTCTGGCTGGCTTCCCAAGACTGCCAGAGATGCCTCACGTGCGCTGCTTGTGCAAAGCAGAGAATTGGGCTCGAGGAGGAGGAGGGCGAGGCCAGGGTGGAAGGAATTTATGTGCTGTAGGCATGACAAAAACCGAGCATCAAGCTTTCTGGAGCCATCCGGGCTCTGGTGCCAGCCCAGTCAAACTGGTTGGTAGGAGAGGCAGCTCTCCTGGACACCAGCCCCTGGAAAGTGACTCATGTCTTTTGCTGCAGGACAGCCCCTCGCTTGGCTGCAGCTTTCCAGCTTGAGCAAGGACAGGCTCTTCCTTCTCACTTTCTCCATGCAGAGCATGCACTTCCCATAAAATGGGGCTAAAAAATCAGGTTTAGGCCGGGAAGGCCCCTTTCTCTCCCAGCCACAGCAAAGTGACTCAACTGTATGTGACTACCGACAAGCCACGGTCCTTGTTGAGAAGCCTCATCTGAGACCTTATCTGAGAGGTTTATCTGCTTGGAAAAAAACCAAACAACCCCAAATCTCAGCAGAAAGTCAACAAAAGCAGAAGGTGGACGGCTGCAGCTCGCACCCTCGGTATGAGGTCTCTCTTCATGCAGTTGGCTTCTCGCATCTGTGAGCTGGAACTGGTCTCGATGGGCTGAGCTGCCCTTTCAAGTTTCCCCACTCTTGCAAACAGTCCTGTCGTTGATGGCAGATGGCCAGCGCTCCAACTCTTGTTGCCATTTTATATTCATTTATTTTTTTTAATCCCATTTTTAAGTGAGAAAACTAGCAGGCAATATGGCTAAAGCAGGAAAGCTATGTCATGGTGACAATTTGTCAGGAAGCTGCGGGCCAGGTATTATATGCTCTGTACTTGAGGGCCGGGGCGGGGGGGAAGTCACCAAATCAACTGGAATTGGTAATTGGTGAAGCTCCAGGGAAACCTGGGCTACTAGTTGTCTTGGTGCCCAAAATGAGAACAGATTGGGGGTGGCAGCCACTAGCTCGATGCTAGTCCTTCCTTACCCCTGTCCTTCAGTTCCCAGAAGAAAAACACCCTGCCTGCTGAAATAGCTCTCCTGTTCCAGACAGTTTTATTTAACCCCCCTTTTTAAACATTCGTCACAAAGCTGGGTGGGTCTTTTTTTGTGTTCCTAAACTAGTAGCTGACCGCTGGTTAGAAAGTCAAGGTGCCTTGTCAGCACTTTGTGTGCGCTCCTGAGATAAGAGAGGCATGCTCAGCCCTCCCTAGGTAAGGTGGCTTTAGCACCAGAGTAAAGGTTGTTTGTTTAGTCTGGCCAAAATTGCTGTTTCGGGGGGTGGTTTTCTGCCTGGTTGATTCCGTACGGGTGCGTCTGGCTCTGGTTTGGGAATTGCCCAAGAGCTGTGGCTCCCAGTGAGGGGGGGCAGCAGAGGCTTGGGATGAAGCTGTGCTGATGGGCAGGGGGCAAAGGGCTTGTGTGAGCATCGAGGTCTTCTACTGTGTCTTGCAAAGAAGAGTGAGATAACAACCCTCCCACAGTGGCCTCTTAGCTTGGCTTTTAATTTTTAAAAGGTCTTCATAAGGAGAGGAGAAATTATACCCTGCTTGGTGTAAAGTGAAACAGAGCAGATCCACTTCCTTTAAAAACTGCAAGTAAACCTTAAGTGTTATCAAGTCTGGTCCTTGAAAAACGAATACATAGGTAGGGATCTAACAAGCCCTGAGACGAAGGGCAATACCTTGAAGACCCTCACGAAATGGGCTGGATAAGCCTCGCCGATGGTTAGCACTTCAGATGTTGAAGTGATGAGTCTTTGTGAGTTACAGTGAGGCCACAGGTATACCCAAGTGAAGCTCTCCAGGCTGTGAGAAGCACCTAAGTTTACCGGGACCCTTCTTCCAGCAACAGAAAAGCGGGTTTAAAACCAGAGGTGAGCTGGTCTGGCAGCTCCCTGCAGTCCTGGTGAGCCTGGTCCTACCTGAGGGACCAGCTTGGGCCTTCAGCAGAGCTGGTTCAGTTTGCTGCTCCAGGAGGAAAATACTGCTTTTTATTATCTTTTTCTGGGTTAGTTTGTTGTTCTAGTTGGCCAAATTGGTGCAAGGGATATGGTGGGAGTCACGATGCTGGGAGATGCCAAGTCAATTCAGGCTGTCTTTCTTAATTGCAGTTTTAATTACCGCTCCTTTGGACCACGCAGGTGCCTGGTGACAACAGGCAGCAGCACCCTGCTGCTGCACCCACACCCATTCCAGCTCCTAACCCCAGGGAATGAGATGGGAAGCTCTGTCATAACACAACTCCTCCCTGCTGCTGTGCANTCCCGCCTGTGGTGCTCCCACAGCATCTGGAACGCGCCGGGCCACCTTCTACGGCCTGTAGGGCCTTTCCTCCGGCCAGGCAGGGCCGTTTGAAGCGGCGGGGACTGACAAGCCTTAACGCAAAGAAGCCCACCCGCGCTTCCCCGCCGCCATTTCACGCCCGCCTGAGCAGAGGCGGTGGCGCCGGGCTGCGCATGCGTGGGAGGGNGTAAGCGGCCCGGCATCCGCCTTCCCCTCGCTCTTAACCCCCGGTGGTCGGCGTTCCTTCACCAGACGGCGCCTACTCGGGCGGGGAAGGGGGGCTGAGGGCGGCCCGGCGGTGAGGGGGGCAAGGCGGAGGGAGGCCGGGCCTAAAGCTGTTTTTCTTCTCTTCTCCCAGCAGGAGCTACCGGGCGAAGGCTGCCGAGAGGAGGTGGCGGGCGCGGGGAGCGCCCTGCCGGTGCGGGGCCTAACGGTCCCGCTGAGGGAGCAAGGCCTGAGGGGGTGGGTGGGTTTCAAGGGCGCCTTCGGGGGTGGCTGTGGTGAAAAGGCTGTATTTGGGGGAGGGGGTGAGAATCGCCCCAAATACCCCACCGATCAGGCAAAGGCAGGGAGGAGGGGGAAGTCCCCGTGAGAAACAAACCTTTCCTACTGCTTTTAGGGAAATGACTTCTGGTGGCTCTGTGGTGGCATGGGGGTCAGTTTGTGTCCATGTCAGCTTATAAGAGCAATTGGTAGAAACTGCCTTTCTGTCGGTAGGTCAATTTACCTTTGGCCTGGGGTTGTTAATCCTCTTCCTGGTGGCAAGAGCTAGCCTTTTCTGTCGTGTGACTTTTGCAGCCTCATTTCATTAGGGTCTCCTACCTCCCCCCGCCCTGGAAAATTCCACTAATTTTGCTGATCGCTGCCTTGTTACCTGTTGTTGATGAGGTGAAAGTGGTGGTGGGAATAAATGATAACCTTTAGCGTTAGGGCTAGAGGTTAGAAAAGGCAGTGCTTGTACTTCGTGCTTTGCAGAAGCTAGACAGAGCTACAGAAATGATTCATAGACTACTGACTGGAGGGGTAATACACCTTCAGGTTGTGGTATGGAATGGCTAAATACCCCCAAATTGAAGGTCTAATACAGTGATGCACCCGATTTTTTGGAAAATGTTCTTTGAAGTGGGACAACTTTAAACCTAGCGTTTATTTCCTCATGAGTTTAACCTGCGGTGTTTCACAAGTCAACTAAAAAGCCTGACTAGCCATTTAAAAGCCATAGGAATAGCCATTAGCGCAGTAAACTGTGCCTAGGAGATCTCACATGATTCTACACTACTCTTGTACTTATGTGCAGTTTTTAAATATACTGGTATGTGGATAATTTAATAGAGAATCTCAGACTTTTCAGGCTGGAAAAAAGAAAGTAAATGTCAGCTTTCCCTCTGCTTATTTATCTGCTTTAATAGTATGACTTTAGTGTCCGCTCTGCACTGAGTTAACTGCCACCAGTTATCATTTCTGTTGGGACTGTTTCCGAATGACTAAAGTTGTAGTTTCTTGTGCTTTAAAAGTGAAAAGGATTTGCCTTGAAGTATTCACCCGGTTTCCCATTAGTGTATTTAGGGAAATTGTAATGAGAAACCAGTTCAGCAATGAGAGTTAGCTTGGTTTACCTGTTAAAGGCATGCGTATGCAACTGAGTATAGCAGAAGACTTGTTAGGCCTGTTTTTCTTTACGAAGTCACTGTTTTAATACAAATAAACACCTGTCTTTTTTCACCAAAGTCCTGTTATGACTGCTGATTGACTCACCTATGACAGTATTGTGCAGATTTCTCTGAAGAATCTGCTGTGACAACCTGAAACACTGTTTTCATCTACTAAGCTAACTAATTAGCTGTATCAAAATCTAGCCACCCTTGGCGTATCCTAATGGAGTTACTTGGCTGGCTTACAGCATGGTTGGTAGGCCATGAGGGTTTTTGGTTGACCTACTTACAGTGCTCCTATGCATCTTCGCTTTAAGGGAGGCATGAAGGAATTAAAGCAGGCTGTACAGGACTTGGGATCTCTGCAGTATTCACAGGCACTTTGATTATTGCTGGACTTTGAGACCAGGAAGGAAGGAAGGCTGGGTGTGTAGTTGCAACACAAGTCAGTTTCTCTTGAGCTGAAAGTGTGTGTGTATGTATATTTTTTTTTTTCTTCTAGTAAAATAAAATTAAGCTGGGAGCAGAAAGTAAAAACTTTGAGGATATGAATATTTCATCCCCCCCGCCCCCGAATAGTAGACTTAATCTTCCTTCCAAGATTTTTGTATGATGTATGATTCCTCTAGCAAACGCTGGTCAGAACATCTGGGGACAAGAAAATTGAAGGCTGAGTTAGTCTGACTTGAATTTTCTGGAGGGTGCAGAGCAAGCAGATACCTGAACTTGGACTATGCTCTGTAGTTTGCAGGCTCGTTGTAGTTGGGAATGTGGTTTCTAACAAAAAAAGCTGGGCCAGTGCAGCATGTAGATGAAATTAAGCAAACAGTGGATGGTGTCTCATTTCTAAAAAATATATCCCTGTTTTCTTAGAGGAATAAGAGTGTGTGCTGTGGGTATGAGGCACTTTACGACTGTCACATAACAAAGCGGTGCTTCGACAGTGCACCAGTCATGTGGCTTGTGTAAACCTGCCCTTGCACAATCTCCTCCTTGTTTGCAGAAGAGGTATGAGGTATAAATAGAAAGTGTTGTTCTTGGTGTTGTGTCTGGAGGAGCTGTGCAAGCTCATCTTGCCTGGTCATGGTTGCGCTTGGTAAAATGCAGAATTGCATCTGCAGAGCTTATGAAGCCTTATGCGGTCTTTTTCCAATCTCAGTTTGTGCTATTCAGCATACCACAAAGCAGCAGTTCTGTGAATCTCTGAAAACCGAGGTGATGCGGAGGGTGGAACAAGAGAGTGGGAGCTTGTCAGCAAAACGGAGCCATGTCTCCCATCAGGTGACGGTGATGTCAGTTGGGACTCTCTGGGAGATTGAACTGTGCTGTGTTTGGTGTTTTCTGGTATAAAATGCAGGAAGATTTTTACTTTATATCTGTGGGGGAGGCAGAACCAGTTACTGCTGGCTGCCAGCGGGTTTTTGTTTCAATGCCTTATGTGGATCTGATTTTTTAAGGCAGATTTGCAGCAACGCCTTAGAACTACATGACAAAAAAGGGTTTCTGTTTGGTTTTTTTCTGTAAGGATTTACTCGCAGTCCATTTTCTGTTTAATTTTTTTTCTTTATGTAGCAGCTTTGGTATGCAATTAATTTGCTGCTATTAAGAAATCAGAGTTCCTGTTACATGTTAAAGGGGGTACTTTGTGGTCTTTGGAGTGTGTGCGTGTATTTTGAGGCAGTGCTTGACTGTGTATTTGGTCAGGGAGCAATGTTTAATTTCAGATATCAGTATTTTTCTTTCTCTTGGTGTGAAGAGTCTCATGTTTTCACTGTTTACCCTGCCTAGTTTTTAAACTTTGTTCTCTGCTTCTGTAAAAGTCTGCCTATAGAGAGATTTTCTTGGAGATGCTGAGTAAATGAATCTTGCAATGAGATTTCAAGACTTGTTTTTTCCAAATGTAACAGTTTAAAATCCTTTGACTATGTTCCCATTGGGATGCACGCTATTAGTATGCAGAGATTAGAGGTTAATGCTTTCTTCTTTCCTGCTATATCAGCTGCTTCATCACTGTACTCCTGGGTAGGCTATTCTTTCACCTTGTGCACCACAGTTTGCCTTTTCCAGGCTCTCCCATTGCTAACTGCTGTACTCCCTGAAGCTGCATTTTAAAATGTCCTTTTTCATCCCTCTAGCATACTTTCTGTGCTCAGCTGCAGGGGTCTGATGTCTTCCTTTTCCCTGAGAGAGCTTCCTGTTGAGTTGTCTTCCGTGTCTGGCATTCATTCTGCATTAAAGCACTTCTCTGGCAGCAGTGTGAAAAAGAGCATTGCTCCAGAGACTCTTCTTCTGTTTCTTCCTGGCAGTGTCTTGAGCTGCCCTTCTGTTTTCTGAAGTTTTTAGATGCCTCTGGACTTCACTTGTGTTTTCCTGGGACTGCAGTGTAACCTGTGGCAAGTAACTTTTCTCTTACAGACGTGGCTCGCTGCATAACTAACGGACTTTTCCATTCTTTGTGGTGTGAATATGTTTGCCAGGTGAAAGGGGCATGTTGAATACAGAATTTCTGCAGTGACTTGCATGAAATCTGATGCCCCCCTTTCCAAAAAAAAACCCAAAACAGAAACAACAAGTAAGTTCAAAACATTTAGGTGTATTTCTACGAGCATCTGCTGTAGGGAAAAATGCTTCTCATAACTTCTTGGGAATATCTTAACATCCCGTATGGGACCGCTTACTCCTGATGACTACCACATGCCCTTGAACATCCAAATCTCTCTCTTGGATTCTGTCTTACAAAAATCTCAGGCAGAAGTTGGGGCTTGCTTGGCAACCTGGTAGCAACCTCTGGTCAATATGGAAATTAATCTCTTGCAGCCTTTATAGTAACTGGGACAATTTACTGGGACAGTAGAGCTGATTTTACTGTCTCAGCTCATCTTGTTCTCTGCTGTCTTTAACTTCGTTGTGGTTGCTTGTACATACCCAAACTGCTTCTCTTACCATGCTTCTCTTGCCTCCCTCTTCTGGTGAGGGAAGCAGGGAAGCATCTGAGGTAAGAACAATGTTTTAGAGCAGAGGTTGCATATCAAGATGAGAATGGGTTCCCCGCTTTGAGGAAGAGACCAATCGTGGTGTTATCTCAAAACTCATTTCTTCTGAATTGTGCTACTTACAAATGTTTCAAGCTTGCTATTTGATCAGTAGATACTGGAGAGGAAGACTGATTTTTTTTTTTTTAGCCGACGTGGAATACTGATAACAGATGGCCAGATTTCATCCATTTTTTACACAAATTGCCTGTAATCTCTCAAATACTGTTGTCATTTTACTGCCTCATCAATCCAGAGGCGTAGTAGACCTTTGGCATGAGTTGCTAGGGTGTGATATGGTTACAACTTTTGAAATGTTACTTAAACTCACTAACTGACCAGAGAGGCTGTGGAGTAGTGAGCCCTTCAGATAACTCCAGGTTGAGGTCACTCCTTGACTTGTTGACACTTTGTAAGACTTGATGAAGAGAAGTTGACCCCTCTTGACTACTTTAACTTAAACACACTTCGCTTCTGCAGTTTTCAGCAGAAATGGGGAAAAGTCAGTAAGTGAGCACAGAATGGCAGAACCCGATGCATTCACTTCGTCTATGGGCCGCTCCTGGGAGATTAGGAATGGTCTTTCTTTTTTTAACATTGCAAAGTGGGACAGCCTGGGAAAGACCATCCCTCCTGATGAATGTGTTAATATGCTCAGAACAAATTAGGCTGTCATGAAGGCATAAGAGTTGACAGCACCCCAAGTTATCTTCCACAATTGACTTCAACCCAATAAAGTGAACAGCAGCTCAGCTCTTCCCTTTCTTGCCAACTGCAGATTAATTTGTCTGTAAAAATGCTGCTTGCACCAAGGTTTTCCTAGCAGTTTGGTTTGGAGGAGGCTTGAATCTCCAAGCTGAATTTCTTTGTGTTCTGGGCGATAGTTTTCTGGTTTATCCTCCCGACTCTTGGGAATCTGGTCCAGCCCATACAGAATCGTTGTTCATAGGAGCTTATATAAGGTGTTAACTTTTAAGCACGATCACAAAAGTCTCATTAGTAGATTCAGTACAGCTTTGGAGGGGATCGCTTAGGATGTTTTCCTGAGAATCTCGGGAAGGAATTCAGGCTGGTTCTCCCTGGAAGAAGAGAAGAGTAAAACAAACGCTTGAGGGAAGGGAAGGTTATTCTCAGGAAAGGTAATTATCCAAACAGTTTTCCAGTAGCTTTCTTTGCAGAATGGTAATCCAGCCATTAAAAGCTTCCCTCTAGGTTCCTGTATCCTGAAGAGAAGTGAGGGACTATGCTTTCACATGCGGGGCTCTGTAAGCTTTCCAAGTAGAAAAGGTGGTATTGTCTGAGAGGGCTGTCACTTCTACTTCTCTTAACTCCTGACTGTACATTAGTGTTTCTGTTCCAGATGCCTAGTGTTGAGGAAGGAGATAATAGTTGGCACTTGCCGCTTTGAAAAAGCGTCTGAGAGTAATGCACAGTCGCTGAAGTAAGTAGGATAGTACCACTGTGGGAACGAGTTGTAGGTTTCCCTTTATCTTCACAGCTTTTAAACTGGGTTTTGTGTGGATTCCTGGCAGAGCCCCATGCGATATGCAGTAGCTGTTACTTGTCAGGACTGCGTGACTGGTGTTCTGATAGTGTTAGGTTGCTGACCTGGGCCTCCAAGAAGAAGTTTCTCCTTCCTTTTCTGCTGTTACCCTTCAGCTTGTGGAGTATTTTGATTATGTTGTTGGGCTTCAGGCTGTGTTTCCGAGGCAACGCTTGTTCTGGGAGTTGGCTTCTATTGTCTGTCAGACGCGAGCATCGAGCATCGGTGCGGGCAGAGTGGGTATGAATCTCTTTTTTTTTTGTTTTTTTGTTTGTGTTTTTGTTTCAAGAAGCTGCAAGTGTATGCAGGGATCCTAGAGTGCCGTTTGGCTGTCAGCTTGGCTAGAAGCCCGAAAGCTGAAGTCTTTGACATCCGAAAGATGTGCCCTTTATATACATGGATTGCATTTCTACCCCCACTTCTCCTTTCTCCTCTGTTTTCTTTCACTGCTTAACTTACGAAAAAGTTGGTGGAGCAAAGACTGTTCCTTCTAAAATTGTAGCAACCACGTCTCTGAAGCAGTTGAAGAAGGGAGGAACCAGTGAAGAGGACAAGTGAAGGAACACCCTGACCTTCACAGATAAACTTGTTTGGTGCTTTAAAAATAGCAGCTTGCAAGAACTCTGGGGAAGGGGGGCAGGTTTGGGTGAGTGTGACGCGTGACCGTTGAGAGCTAATCTATTAGGAGAATAGGAGAAATCTAATAGGAGTAATCTATTTAAAAATGGACGGCCCTTAGGTAAAGAAGAATATATAAAATAAAGGGATGCCAGAGATAACTAAGAAGGTAATCCCATTGGGTTTATCCAGCGAGCATTAGGAGTGGTGTGAAGTAACTGACAGTGCTTTCTTGTCTCTTGGGTTGCTGCTGTGCTGGGGATGTGCAATACCACATTAAGGTGTCACTCTTCTTGCAGCAGAGGCTATTTTGAGGGGGCAGGTAAGATTACTGTTAAGACTCAGAACTATTCATTCTGATGTGAAACAGTACAAGGTCTTAACACGCTTCACTGGCATATTTGCTTGTGTTGTTATGTACATTAACGTATGAGGAAAAACACTGCTTCATAGTTAAATAGGAGAACAAGCTGAAGGAAAAAGTAGTGGGAACAGGAAAGGATTTCAGACTGTTCTTTTCTGAATCTGCAAGATCTGAATTAATGCAGAGGTTTTTTTAAATTTTGTTTCTGCTTTTCCCAGAGCATTCAGAAGGGGGGGGGTGGATACTGTTGCAATGAAGGTGCATCCTTTCACATTAGACATTGAGTTATGAAATAAAAAATATTTCAACATGATACAGAATAAACTAATCCAACCGTAACTATATTTAAAGTCACTGTGGAAGATGCAAGAAAAGAAGCCATGCTAAGTGTGCGTCGTCTTTGCTCTGTAGGTGCTTTCTAAAATGTGACAGTGATGTGTGGCCCTAACAAACAAATTTGCGTAGTCACTGTTTGACCAGAAAGATCTGTACTGAAGGCATCAAGTGTAGAGTTGCCTTCCCAGAAGGAAAGAACTTCCCCAGTGTCCTTTGTAACTGAAAGGACAGTCTTCCAGTTCCTGTTTTCTGTAGATAAGTGCTCATCCTTCTGGCATAGCTGATTCAGGTTTCCTGAATCTGTTGGCTTTTTTGACAGAAAAGTTCTGTAGATATATTGGCATTTCATCTTGCGCTGGTGTTGTACAGGAGTGAGGAGTTTAAATAATACCAGTGGGAAGGTGCTCGGGGTGCTTAATTGCGTCTGGAAACTAGTTTTCAGTGTTCACTGGCTTATGAACTCTTACCTGGCTGCCAGTTGTTGGTCCAGAAGGAAATGGACATCTCAGAACTCCTGTGTCATGTAATAAATTCTAAAAATTCCTTTAAAATGATTTTCTAAATTGTTGTTTCTTATTTACCAAATATGGAATTTGTTTTGTCAGACTTGGTCCTCAAACTCACAAAGAGGCTCCAATTAAGAACATGCACGTACCAGATATTTCTTCCACAGAAGACAGGAGTAAAAAGCAAGTACAGGCTTCTGGGGACTAAATTTGGCTCAAAACTGTTTAAACTTTTTTTAAATGGTAATTAACTTCCTCAGAAAAGACCTTTTTTTTTTTTCCTCTCAGAATTCTGAACATACGGGAAAAATACTGGATCCTAAATGCTGACATTTTCTATATTCCAAGTGAAATACCACTTAAACTGAGACTTATTATGGTTTTGCCCAGTCCATTTTGGTATTTCACAGTGTATGAGTGTTCATTTTGAGACTTGAGAACTGGAGGATAGTGGTTGCTTTTCTGAGATTTTGTCTTTGGTCTCCTGTAGAGGATTATGGATAACATTAGTGTCCGTATTCTGAAATCCAAAGTGACTGTGTGCCCAGTGGCAGTGCTTTGAGCAGAATCTGAACAAAATATTGCCGTGTATGCCTCTTCTGAGAAATTACTCTCTTCTCCTTCCAAACTGGTGAGACACGTGATGCACGGAAGCAGTACAATCAGTGGTATCGAGTAGTTAACGTACTGTCAAAAAGCAGTCTAATCTTAAGATTTTTTTTTTCCCTTCTGAACAGAATTATTTGCAAGCTGCGCTCTCCTCACCTCAAAAGGTCTCAGACTACTGCCTTGCTCTTTGGTGTTCTCCTGCCTCAGTGTCACGACCTGACAAAATCCTGCTACTCTGCCAATACCCCTCGCTGTGTCCTAGCAAGTCAGAGCATCAGTGACCGACTCTGTGTGAGCATCTGTTTGATTCAGAAGCCATGCAGCAGGGAATTTGTTAAAGACATACTGCCAAAAAAGCTGATGAGTAACCATAAATCTGAAGCATCGTGTTTCTTTAGCCCTGCACTAACAATGACCAGGTCAGAGGCTACGAGGGAGGAACAAGACTAGCTGGTAGACATTCTGTCAAAAGTGGATATGGATCTGGAAAGTCATACAGTGACTTAAAGTAAAGACTTAAAGTCATACGAGATCTTAAAGTAAAAAGCCAAAAAACCCCTGAAAGTTCATTAAGAGCTAGATCAAACCGGTGCAAGTTACGGCATGAATTCCTAAATTTGGATTTTAAACAGCTTCTTAGAACAAGAGTGTGAGAAACTGCCTGGAATAACTATTGTTGCAGTTTTATACTTTTAGTTTCGTAGTTTTACAGTATGCTTCAAACAGCAGAGGAGGAGTCATTTTCTTCTAATTTACATAACTAAAGGCATAGGTTAAAAGCTATACCTGTAAATAGTTGGAAGCCCTTAATTGGGCTGAAAGTCAAGGTCTTGCTTGACTTCAGCCAGGCTTTGACTCTGCCTTGCAGAGCTTTCCTGCCATTGTTTAATACCAATATTTGAAAGGGAAGAATAACTTTTTCTTTCAACCAAGCATATACTTGGTTACTGTCATTCTGCCAGAGCTGACAGCTATTTGGCTGACCAGTCTGACTTTGAAACTTAACTATTACTAGTGCTTCCAGATTGATAATGCTGTAATTTAAAATAAGCCATCTGTAAATATTTTGCTAGCCATATATTATTAGAAGCTGTGAAGTCTTATTCCTATGGTCTTATCAGCAGACCTAGCGTGCTGTCTTGCTGAAGAATTACATGCAATCTAGGCTTTTTGCTGGGAGAGAGTGTGGCAAACTTCACGCTTTTCTGTAGAAGATTAAGTATGCAGAGCACATTTTTCTTAAAATAAATGGGTCATTCCTCTGTGAAATCCAGTGTAAACAGGCTTTATAAATCAACAGCTGAGAAGGCTGCAGAATGCCACCTATAAAGCAGCGTTTATCTCGATCTGTTTGGTGTGTAGTGGCTATGTACCTAGTAGATGCACTAGTAATTCAGCTGTTAAGTTGATCCTGTAATTGCTTAGAACTGAGATGTGAGAAATGGAAAAGTGATTGTTCATCTCTTTATAAACTTACCAGAAGCTTCGTAGGAATCAAACAGCTTAATTCCTGCTTCTTGGTTGACAGTGGAATTTTACAGCATTTTGTGATGTGTAAATAGCATTGACGTGGAAATAATGGCTCCTAAACAACACCTATACAGCTAATTGGTTTGAATGGGCTTTTTTTTTTTCCTAAAACTTAGACAGCAGTGCCTTGTAGGCTTAGATGGTGGCAAATTTCCTTGGAGCCTGTCCGCTGTAGGACTTCAGGAGTTGTTTCTTCATAGGTTAGCGCAGTGTAGGAGATCGCTGAAGAAACTGAGACTACTGACAGGCAATACGGTTTTAGAGAAGTGGGAGAAGTTAGCTGTCCAGTTCAGAGAGGGTGCGCGCAAAAAAAAAAACAGCTTGGAAAGTCAGCTAAAAGGTGTGGTTGATTAACTTGCCCTGTTAATTACTAATAGTGGAGATCTCTTACGCTTCTTTAGGAAGATTGTCCAGAAGTGGTATTCTGTATTTCACTTCAAAACTTTATAGGTTGCGAGACAATTCCATGTGGGCTGGGAGGTAATGTCTAGGCAAGGACTTGTACTCTTTTTCTTCACCACACATTTTTCGTTACACAATGGAAGAACTGACCAAGAGGAAACAAAGTGTGAAGAGATTTAATGGGTTTAAAAGTCTTTGATGGAACATGTCTCACATTGTTTTCTGTCCCTCTCTTCCTTTGACACTTGAAACTTTCTGTTCAGTGTTTTGGTCTGCACCTGGCTCTTAAGTCCCCCATATAATGTGTGTGGTGGTGTGGCTTCTAATCCGATTAGTTTGCTAGCTCTCACAGTTGCTGTATGACGAAAGGGTAGTTCACCTGGCAGAAGGAATGCAGACAGCAATTACAAGCTAGATGCGATTGCTGGTTCAGAGTTCAAGTGACTGCAAGGACAGCGGGGTTGTAGTTTTGGGAATCAGATGTCTGAATTGTGGATTTCTGCAATGACTAGTTCTTCTGTTTTGAGTCAGCTGGTAGTTCTTGTATGTTAAGCAAAGTGGGTGTTTTGGTTTTAGTTTTGTTTTTGTTTAAAGGTAGATGTTGGGGCAATGGAGTGCTGAGGTGCTCGGGCACTTCAGTAGAGAAGTTCAACTGTTTTGATTTTTCTGGAATTCTTTGGCTGTGTAATCTGTACTTGGGACTCATGTTTCAGGTAGAAATTGCTGGATTTAAATGTGCTTAAAAATGTCTAGTAAATCTAAGTGGCCTAATGGAAGGGTTGTGGTTATACCGTACAGCATTAACCTTCTTACTTTGGACTGGAAATTGTTCAAATGTGCAACTGTGAAAGAACGATTCTTTCTTTGGCAGCTGTGGCAAGCCCTGTTTTGTGGCAGAAGGACTGCGTGAAGGGTCCGGAGGTCTGGTGTCAGAGTCTTCGGACAGCATCGCAGTGCAGAGCGGTGAAACACTGCCAGCAGAATGTCTGGAACAAGCCCACTGTAGTAAGTATCAACTACTGAGACTTCTTCCCACCTGTAGCTGAGGTAGCTGGTTTCCATAAGCTGATGAACATTCTTCAAGTCTCTGATCAGAGTTAAGTGCTACATCTCACTACGCCTTGGTTACTCTCCCTTAATTTGGGTGCTAGGTAAAGGTTGCTTTCCACTTCTGTCTCGCGCAACTTGTCTGCTAACTTCTCCTCTGACGTGTTGCACAATCACTGAGCAATGCGTGGAATGGAGCTAGTGGATTTCAGACTTGTTCCTCTTTGTTAAACCGACTCTTAACTCGTAGAGCCTTTTCCTATTCTTAACTTGAACAGTGCCAAACTGATAGGCTTATTACAAAAGAAGCTGTGTGAGTCTTCAGGCCTTTCTCATGAGTTAATGTTCCACAAAAGGTACAGCATATGCTAAATTATGAAAGCTATGACAGTAAATAATGGTACAAATGTTAGATTTAGTGGGGCTTTTCAAATTGCATTTGTGGTAAATGTGAGTGCTGCTTTGCTAGATATTCTGAAGTTATTAAATTTCTAGTAAGTGTGAACTCTTTGAAGAGCAAGGTAAAAGAGGTTCAGGAGAAGGCTTCTCAGGGCAATATACTTTATACTTCAAGGGAGGTGGGACTAGGTAAAAGGAGCAAGTGGTAGCATGCCTGCTTCTTCATACCATGTTGATTTACTGAAGAAACCGGAGCTGGACATGCTTGGAATAGCCTCACTCTATTTAAAAACACCTCTTCTCACCCTGGCTTCAGCCAGTATTTCTTCCTTAACTTCAATTCCAAATGTGTTACTCTTCCTTTGCATTTCTATTTGCACACTGCATTTACAGGTACTTAATTCTGTCTCAAAGTAACTCTCTGCTTCTCTCTGCAGAACAGTATCCCCTGTGACTTGTGTAAGGAACTTGTGACAGTGGTTGGCAAGGTTCTGAAGGATAATGGCACCGAGGTAAGCAGAGCTCCCCTTCTCCTTGCCCCAAGGTATTATTTGATTTCATTGTCTTAACAAGATTGCAAGGTGAGGGTGTGGAAGACTAGTCTGCGTGATGTTTCCCCAACTTAAGCAGCAAATGTTGAAAGGGGCCAGAGTACGTGGGGAAAAAGCTTTTAAATGGCCTCTTATGGTTTAGAGATCAGCAAATTCTAGAGCCTCTCATGCTCTAACACATCCCAGATTGACTGTAGATGCTTAATAAAATTGTTCTTGTGCCAGTGGGCCATCGATCTTAAAACGTGGGATACTGCAGTCTCTAAAAGTGGATGATTACACCAAGTGGACTTTGTTTGTGTTGTGGACACTTCTTCCCATTCTCTTTTGTGAACCTGGGAGTGCAAGATTTCATTTCCTCTTCTTAAATGTAAATGTCCTATGCGGGCAAAACTGTGTTGTGCAGGCCTTGCAAGCAGTATTTCATGTTTTTACTTCGGCAAGGTCTCATTGAAGGTCCAGGACTGGGCAAAATAGACCTATAGTGTAAAACCTCATTCTAGTTTTACTTGCCAACTGGCTGGACCTGCCTGAGTCCAAGGGGCTTTTTTTAGGCTTTGTGTCCTGCATATAAAGATATATATTTTGATAGTCTATAGCCCACCTCATCTTTTATAGGATGAGATCCGCGCTTACTTGGAAAAGACATGCGAGTTTCTTCCTGACCAAGGCCTGGTCTCTGAGTGCAAAGAAATTGTGGATTCCTACCTACCCTCTATCATGGATATGATCAAAGAAGAGCTAGTAAGTAGATAACAATTTGCAATTGTTGGAATTAAAAGTTGCGCTCCTGTTGATGGCTGAGTTTCTTTTCTACATAAGATTGTGCATATGATCCCTTCAATCCTGTATGGATCACTGGTGTTGCAATTAATGGTGTAAATTTGAAGACTGAGTCCTTGCTGTGAAACATTTTCCCTCCCTGTCATGTTTCAGCTGAATGACTCTCTACTCTGACCTTCATATGAAAGTGCCATCAGTCTAGAACTTTATGTATGTATCTTCTCTCCCCTAGGATAAACCTGAAGTCGTATGTAGTGCCCTCTCACTGTGCCAGCCCCTTCAGAAGCACCTTGCAGCAATGAAACTTCAGAAACAACTCCAGTCCAATAAGATACCAGAGCTGGATTTCTCTGAACTGGCATCCCCATTCATGGCTAACGTGCCACTTCTCCTCTACCCTCAGGACAAACCCAAGCAGAAGTCTAAGGTAAGGGTGCAGTGCTATTCCAGCATGCAAGAGAAGTGCATGGTTTTTGCCCCAAAGCTTCAGCACTCATTTTTGTAAGAACTTACTGGTCGTTCTTGGTATGGGATTGTTGTACTGGGCACAGATTATGCTGATGTGCTTCACCTGGGTGACTGTCTCCTACTGAATTATGTTCTCCTGCATACAGACAGATACCTTATTGCTTCACCTGTGGGTTTAAAGCTAAGTAAGATGGTAGCTGCAGCCCCTGTGGACCATATGTATAATCTTGGGTTAACAACCACAGTCTATAAAGACAAGTCTCATGCCGGGCTGTTCCCATCCAGTGCTGTAGCAGTCAGGCAGGTTTTACTGGAAACAATTTCTTCTGTGAGCAAGTTTTGCATCAGCGTTCAAAGGAGGAATTCTCCCACATGCCGTGTAGTCTGCTAGCTTCAGGGGAGGCATTCATCTCTGAATCCAGAGGTGACAGGCTGGATCAGAAAAGAACAAATAGTTGACAAAAGGGAGTAGGTGAGACAATGAACTTCTGCGTAGAGGCTGAGACTTGATAGCAAGCCTAGATATAGGAGTTAAACAGTTGGGTGGGTGGAGAACAAGCTGCTGTGGGTGGAGCAGGTAAGATCTGTGCCAAATTTAGAAACTTCCCACTGTGGTCTGTAACAAAACCAAGAGATTTTGCAGATTGGGTATCTTAAATTATCTCAGGTTTCAGAGACAAGTAGGTACCTAATCTCCATCTAGTGGCTGGTGCGTGTACCAGCAGTATCTTGTCTGTTCGTATTAGTTCAGGCTTTCGAGTATTCTGTAGTATTTATCAAGGTTTGTGTATAGTTTAAAATAGCTTTTAAAACTTGGTAGTAGCAGAAGCTTCTAAAACGCGCGATGTGAAGATACATCACCTTAAGTTTCCTTTTACTCTTTGTCCAGGGAAGTGGGGATGTATGCCAAGATTGCATTCAGCTGGTTACTGATGTTCAGGAAGCGGTGAGGACAAACTCGTCCTTTGTTCAGTCTTTGGTTGCTCATGCCAAGGAGGAGTGTGACCGTTTGGGACCTGGAATGTCTGACATGGTAAGCTATCTTTTTTTGTTTAAAAATCTGCTCCTGTGTACAAACATGAAATAGTTTGCTCAGTGCCTTAATCCTCTCAATGTAATCTGTATTTAACAAAACAAAGGAGTGTGTGTCACATGTGTGATACGTTACACATTGTAACAATAACAGCACTGAAATCATAAAACTTTCTGGTCAAGAAAGTTGGGTGGTGTGAGGTATATGGGACTTGGGGGGGAGGAAAAAGACCAAAGATTGCTGCTAGCCCTTAAAGGCCTTTTCCATAAAAATGATCAGGCAGGATAATGTGGTCCTGTCCCCCTTAATGAGGGGGAGTGCTTTTGCTCTGAGCAGAAGAGAAGAGGGGACTCATCAGATAAGCAGCTGTGTGTGCAATGATTGTGTAACGTGAAATGCCGTCTTGTATTTGGGACAAGCTCTGAAAGAGAACAGAATGGTTATTAAGTAGAGTAGGTAAATTAATACCTTGGGATGTATTAGAAAATTCTAGATTAACTCTACAGCTGAAGCGGCTTGATATTTACAAGACTTTCTTTTCCCACTTCCTGCAGTGCAAGAACTATATCTCTGAATATTCTGACTTGGCTATCCAAATGATGATGCACATGGTAAGATCCATAGAATATAATGTTTGCTCTCAGTTATTTTTTTCTGCTTTGTGTAGCTAACTTATTTCGAAACAGCAAACGTTTACTGCAGTAAAAGTCTGGGGAGAGCCCTTGCTCTGTAAGTCTTGCTGTTAATGCTTTGAACTTGGCATTTATTTGGATAGTAACTTCAGTCTCAGAATGCTTTCTTTAGCACTTTCCTTTTCTTTCACAATCACTTTAGCCGTGCAAAAGGCACTCTAATCCTGTGAAACGCAGAAGGTGCATTCCGTATGTTCCTTTATAGTCTTTTATCTCAGTCCTGCACTTAGACCACTTCCCCCCCAATACCGTGTTAAGCATATTAGAGTTGGTCTGTCACAGTATTGCAAAATCAGTTCAAGTTTTAGAGATAATTGTGTCTATTTGAAGCAAGAGTAAACATCCTTCTTCTGGAATTGGTATCTCAAGACTCCTGCTCTCTGGGCTCTTGATGGGACCCGTGGAGAGTGAGAGGTACCACGCCAGCTCTGGTCTTCTGCAGCAACTTAGAATGTATTTTACCTTTTACCACCTCCATAGCAGCCCTTTATCCAGAGATTTCAAAGCCTTTTAACAAAAATGGGTAAGCCTTTCCTTAAAGACTGCAGTGCCTGGATGCCACAAGTAACAAATTATAGACTATTCCAAATTCATGAATAGAGTACATGGCTGACTTGAACCTGAATTTGGCAGTACAGTGGCCTTTTTTTGTTTCCAGTTGGTAAAGGCTACTCTCATACTGGTTCTTAAGCATTTGTGGGGGGGGGAGGGGGGGCAAATCTTTGTTCCAACAACAGTTAGTTACTCATTTTAAGCATTGCAATGCAGTGTGTTGTTAATACCCAAAATTGGAGTATGACCACACCTTGCATCCGGCTGAGTGTTGTTCAGACTGTTTGGAGGTAGTCTTGCCCAGGATGTTTTAATAACGTTCAATGAATAATGCTGGTTAGCACTGTGCAATTAAATGTGCAGTGCTAAGATCTTTGGGGTGGGGACCATCATCTTCATGGAAAGAGTATATGCAGTTCCAACTGCTTGACGCTTTTTTTTTTTCCTCTTAACTGTTATCTTTAATTTCTCCTTCCTTCCTCTGTCTCCAATCTCCCCTGTCAACAGAAGGATCAGGTAGGTGAGCAACTTGCCTGTGGTGATAGCCTGCTTGTAGTTCACTTCTGGCTCTTAAAGGGCTTGTAGTTCACTTCTTGCTTTATTAGCTGCGTACATGGTGTGATTGTACTCAGTGTTGACAGATACAAGGGATATTTATGTGATTAAATCAGGGAAAGACTATAGACTTCCTCTAGTAGATCAGTCCTACTTCCAGCTCCAGATACCAGTTTGTATCTACTAAGATTTCAGCTTGATTATTCTTTGGCCAGTAGAGCAGAAAATATGCTCGCTTTCATACAAGAAGGATTAGTTCTTGAAAAAGCATGCTGGTGGCCCCGGCCAGCTTCTGATTTAAAGTCTGGACTCAAAAGGGCTTGTGTGAAGCTGTCCCCGGGTCTTTTCTTGGTTAACCTTTAAATTTAGGACAACGGTATAGATGTTTGGAGCATAAGAACTGAAAAGAAGATGCAGGAGGCCTTTAGGCTCCTGCTTCCTAGAGCTATTTAGGCTTTTAATTTAACCAGTACTGGGAGACCTTGTGTCTGTCATCTCTCTGTGAGACAACATGTTGTGTGTATGTGGGTGTTGCTGTAACATTAATACCTGGAAATGCTTCTTACAATGCATGAACCAAAGGGCTTGACTTAAAGGTACTGCCTGGAGTAGTCTGAAGCAGCACCGTATCGATGAGATACTGCTTTTGCCTGTGCATGAGATTGTGGCATGATGTATTAACTGTTGCATAAGCTTCTGCTGTAAGAAGCTTGATGCCCTGGTGACAGTGTTGGAGTATGGTCTTCTAATTACCCGTAGGACCAAAGGTAACTTTTTTTTTTAGCTTAAATAGACTTCAGGCGGGAAAATACAAGTTTTGCATATTACTCTGTACAGACTTTCTCACTTTATGTGGGTATAATGTGGCCCCCTTAGAGCAGTTTGCCTCATGTCTGGCATTTATTTTTGCATTTAGTAATACATGTTTCTGAAACCTTTGAGGAAAAGCTTAGAAAGCCTTTTGAAAGGCTTTGTTTCTGTTTGCTCTTTTCCCTCTTACTGTGAAAAGAACACTTGAAATAAAGTTACTGCAGATACTTGTAAAAAGCGTTAGCCTTAGGTTTTAACATGGGTAACTTTTGTTTCTTATAGGCTGTGTTCAGTAATGCAGGAATCTGTTTCTGTTTGCAAAATGTGATGTTACTGGATGCTTTAAAAAAGGTAGTTTGTGGATGAGAAAAGGAGTCCTTTCTAGATATTTCTTTCAGCTTTTGGGTGAACTCTGAAGTCAGGATAATTAGCCTCTTCTGTGATGACTTAAAGCTTTTGGGGAGCAGCTTCGCGGATGCAGGTCTAATGTGATGCTGGTGGCCTGTTTTGGTGTTGGTAGCTCTTAAGTCAACTCCTTTGAAGGGCTTGCATAGTGTATTAGCTCATGGTAAATGGGATTTTTAAATGGATGTGGCCTAACCTCTTCCTCTTTTAAAGGAACTACTAAATTTCATCTGGTAGTTGTCCTGCCTATAACCATATCAAATGCTTTGGCAATACTTGAAGTAGAAGTAGTCATGAAACTTCTGGTTGTGCTGGAGCCTTTTAAAACTTTGTTCCCTGTGCCTGCTCACAGGCTCCATAGGAAGGGCAGAGTCTTCTAGACTTTTAAAAATTGCTTATGCATCTCTTTCCAGCAACCAAAGGACATTTGTGCCATGGTTGGGTTCTGTCCTTCTGTGAAATCCGTTCCCCTTCAGACTCTGGTGCCAGCTCAAGTGGTTCATGAAGTGAAAATGGAAACGGTGGAGGTAAGATGGACTTCTTGCACTCAACAGCTTTGCCTTCCTTTTTGCCTTAGTGTAATGAACTAGATGAAACAAAAAAATACGAGCTTTTATGCATAGAATAATTCAAGTATCCCTGCATATAAATTCCTGGCCACTTCTTGTTTCTGATGTTGATCTGTGAAGTAGGCGAGCTGACTGATTTGTTAGAACAGGAGAGCCAATGCTAAACTGAAGCTATAAGGTAATACTTGAGGATTGAAATGGGAACTCTGGTTCCATCAGTAGACCACAGCAGCCATTCTAAATGACACCTCGGATGTTAGAGGGCAAATAGCTTCGTTTCATTTTTGTTCTGCATTTGGAGTTATGCTTCGATCGCTTGAAAAAATGGGACAGTATTCTGCATGTGCAGATAAGTGATCAGAGTGAGAATGCTGAAGCTCCGAGTTTGGACAAGCACCTTAGCTTGTCTTCGGGTAAGACTTGGGCTGAGGTTATTTTGAAAAGGAAAGTATCTTTTGAGGACAGTTAACTTCTGATTAACAGGCTCCAAACAGCTTCCCTCGATTTCTAGGTTTCTTCTGCAAACAGGAGGGTGCTCTCAATTCTAGTAAATTAGTTATTTTGTCCTCAATTAGTTCATATTTCTCTTGACTCCAGTCACTGTGAGACTGCTTACTTCTGTGTCTGTTAGATTCAACTTCCCTTCTTATACAGCCTGGGGATTGTAGTCTTAATTAGTCACACAAAATGACTGTTCATTCAAAAAGGCTTTTTACTGAGACCTATGAGGTTGGTTTTGGGCTCTGCATGACCTTTTGAATTCAGCTCAAGCTGCCCAGCTAGGTAAAAATGGTGTGCCACACCTGAACAGGAATGCTGTTAGACAAATTTTACGAATTGTCCGTGTCAGATGTGTTTTATTGTTTTGTATGTTTCTTCTGTGTACTCAGAGAGCTTCAGTTCAAGAGAAAACGTTTTCCGTGTGTGAAATATGTGAGACCATGGTGAAAGAAGTGACTGGCCTCTTGGAGAGCAACAAGACAGAGGTATGTAAGTGGGGGAAATGGTACCTCTTCCTAGGCTTTGGCTAAAATGGGGTTGTATTAGAGGGGGAAGGAAAACATGTACTTACGAGTCGAGTCAGATTTCAGTACCTCATTTGCTACTCATCCTTCATTGTGCTTCAGGAGGAGATTGTACATGAAATGGAGGTGATCTGCTACCTGTTCCCAGGAAGTGTCAAAGACCAGTGCAAGGACTTCATAGATGTCTATGGCCAGGCTTTGATTGACATGCTTTTGGAGGCAACGAATCCTGAAGCTGTGTGCGTTATGCTGAAATGCTGCGCAGCCAACAAGCCTCCACAGCAGCAGCCAGGTTGGTAATGAGGAGTCGCTGGTGTTGCAAAATGAGTTAGTTCACCTATGATTGTATCTCTTTTGAGGACACATGCCTTAGTACTTTGCTGATGCTGCCTCCTTTCTTCTGTTTGGGGGAACTACCTAAGCACTGATGTCTGCCTTGGGTTTGTTTTTTTTTTTCTTTTTCCTTCTCGGTTTTAGTGAAACCTGCAGATGGCTTCTGTGATATCTGCAAGATGGTCGTAGCTTATGCAGACAAAGAACTGGAGAAGAATGCCACAACAGCTGAAATTGAGGCTTTACTGGAAAAAGTCTGTCACTTCCTGCCGGAGTCTGTCAGTGATCAGGTAAAGCGCTTGTGCGGGAGGCAGGTAAAAAGCAACGGTCGTCTTGATGGTTGGGATCTGTCCTTGTGGATTTGTTGGGTTTACATAGGTCCTACAGTGACAATTATGCTTTCCTCATTTTCGAAGTGTTTTGCCTGATACTCTGTCTACATGCTAATTTTAGGTCCGTCTCTCAAGTGTCTCTACTTCTGCTATAAATGTCCAGGTACTCACAATAAAGGTCTCTGTGTTTGGCCAACTGCCTTGGTCTCTGGCTGGAGACAAACTGTCCACAGGTGTTCAGCAACCAGATCCTTCCTGTTTTTTTTCCTTTCACTAGTTAGCACCAAAGTGTAGCAGCTTCTCATGTGCAGTAGAGCAAAAAAGAGGGAGCAGGCTTGATCTGAGGCAGCCAAATGAACCACACAGACCATGCTGTGCAGCCGCCTGCCTTTCCAGCAGAACAAGGCAGGTAGAGATGATCAGAAGGTTGAAACAGCTTGCAAGAGTATTTGGAAGAACCAAAGAGTTTGTGTTTTTTTTAGAAGAGTAGTCAGCCTGCCTTTGCTGGATGCTGGAAGGAGTTTGGGGTTCAGGGGGATTAGTTTTTCGCACTCCCTGTCCTTGAGGGTTTGGCAGTCCTTTGAATAGATGGAGACTTTTAAGGTTCTGAATTGACTGGCTGGATTGTTGCACTAATTTGCAGTCAGTAAAGGTTTGCCTGGAAATCCTCTGAGAACAGTGGGTGGGAACACCTGAAGGGTTTTGTGTTGGTTCCCTCCCCCCCAACACTGATCCTGTATGGGGGATTAACAAAGTAATTGGAAGTAGGCTGGCATAATTCCAGTGAGACAGCAAAAAGCAACACCTTTTAGGCCCCGGCTATCAAGATTTACCTGGAAATTTTATTGGGTGGCTGCTGAGTGTCAGCAAGTGGCAACTGCTTATAAGTTTACTAGGCATATGATATACAGGCTTTAAAGCAGCTATGAAACAGCTATTCCTGCTAACTGCTCCAAGGCCGTTTAATAGCTGTGGCTTGCTTATTAATCGGTGCTGTTAGTCTCTGCTGAGAACAGCAGTATCTTTCTGTGCTTCGGAGGTGGCCTCCCCACTAGAGGGCTGACTGCTATCAATGGGAAGCGTTGGTGCTGCTGCTGCTGCCGCCTAGGCTGAAGTGAACAGTAATTACTTGGGCTAAAAGCGCTTAAGAGTCATTACTGCATCACTACCGCCCTGTTCAGGATGTTTGTCTCCAGCTTGTTCAGTGTGCTTTCCTCTTGAGGCGGCAGTGATCTCTGACATTAGAGACTAAGCTTTGCAAATCAAAGCCTGGTCCTGCTTGGTTCCTTTCCCAAAGTCTGTCCTGCTTGGTTCTTTTCCTTGTGGCCCCTTTCTCCTCATAACCTGTCTGCTGACAGCTGCAGGCAGCTGTGAGCCAGAAAAAATGATGTAGTTGTGTGATTAGTGCGATGCTGTGTCCTTTTTGATCTGCAGAGCTCAACCCTGTGATTTAGCAGTTTGGAGTGTATTATTGGGGTGTCTGGAGTAGCATACAAGCCTGTATCTCGCTCTTCTTTTAAGGCTTTAACAGGAGACTCTCTCCACCTGTGTTGTGTTACAGTGTGTTCAGTTTGTGGAACAGTATGAACCCGTGGTTGTGCAACTCTTGGCAGAGATGATGGATCCCACTTTCGTTTGCACTGTGAGTATTGCGTGTAGTTCTATTGAGTAAGGGCTCTGATGCAGTCCTGCCTGCTCTTCTGTGTGCCTTTCAGTGCCTAGCATGCAGAAACTGCCGGAATAAAAATCGGCACGCTGAATGCTTAGAGCAAATGTGGTTGTGCAAGGCCTCAGGCATACTGAATGGACAGCTGTCCGAGTGCCAGCCTCGTGCAGGGAAGGGTAGAAGAAAAGAGCTGCCAGTGGTTGTCCACTGTTGAGGTTCAGTAACAAGGTGTAGTGAGACCTGAATGTGATGAGAGGAAGTTAAATGACGTTTCTTGAGAAAGGTCCCTTTCTAGAATCTCTGTTTCTTGACACTTAATATGAAGAAGCAGTTGCAGTAACTTAATTCTTCCTCGTGTCAGATTACTGCTTCATGTGTACTCATTTGGCTGCGAGTGTGACTGCAGCCCTAAGTTGAGGTGGAAGCCCAGGCGTGAGGCTGGAGTTGAGATCTCTTGGTGCAAATAGAAAGATGCTGACCCTGCTGCTGTTCCTTTCACAGAAACTTGGAGTCTGTGGGTCGGCCAGACAGCCTCTCCTGGGGGATGATGCTTGTGTCTGGGGCCCAGGCTACTGGTGTAAGAACATGGAGACTGCCGCTCAGTGCAACGTATGTAAAGCAGGATTCTGCCTCAAGTTTCCTGCTGGTCTTTGATAGCTCCTTACAAACTACCTTTCCGGCATCTATACCACACTTTCAAGTGGATGAATTCCAGTTTCAGGAAGCAAAAGGGTACTAGCTAGAGGTGGTTGAGTGTGGTTAGAGGGTCTTCCAGAGCCCTTGGCTTTAAAGCAGCCTGTTCCCTCTCCCCTTCGTTCCTATCCCCCACCCCTCTGCTGGCATTCCAGAATCTGTAGTAAGGTACGATGTGAGCTTTATATTTAGTCTGGGTTCCCACAGCCAACAGACCGTGTCGTGACCTCTCAGCAGGCTCTAAAATTTGGCTTCCAGTACTGCTGTGGGCTGATGCTTTCTTTGCCAGGCTTTTTAATGGCTAAGGGCCATCAGCATTCTTTTCTGAAGCTTTTGGGTGGAGATGAGGCTGTTAGTTATTCTAGTCCTCTCTGGCATCACTTACTTTGAGACAAGATCTTGGGAGCAAATCTGTTTTTCTTAGAATAAGGCATTGAATTGTGTGTGTGTAGATGGACGCTTGTTTGCAAACAGCCTTTTTCCCACTAACATGCGCTATTTCTTTCCCCTTAGGCTGTTGATCACTGCAAACGTCACGTGTGGAACTAGAAGAAGAATTTCCAGTTCTGAAAGCTTGCCATGGCTCTTAAAATTGTGGGCCGAGGTTGGCAGAGAGCTGTATCTCAAATGTCCCTCCTCTCTGCCTCATTAACAATTTGACCTTCAAGTTCCTTTATTGTAACTCTTCTGTAGCAGTGCTGCTGTTGAAGGATCAGATCTTCATTGTTGACTTAACAAAGATATCTCTGATTGTACAGTTTAACTCATACTCCTAAAAATAGTCAGTGTGTTGTAGATTATTTTTTTTAATTGGTAGGCTGAAGTGGTTTTTAGGTGCTGGGAAGAATGGCAGAGAAGGTGAAATGAGACAAGACTGTTATCTTTTAATTTAAAAAAAAAAAAAAGAACAAGATAGCGACTAAACTTTCAAATGTCTTTCTGTAGTCAGCATTGGGAAGACTACATGCTTTGCATTTTTAACATCTGGCTGGAATGTTAATTTTCTGTGTAACCGTAGGGGAGCTCTCAAGGGATAATGTTGAATCTGGGAATCCCTTTGGCTGGAATTTTCGAAGCTCTGCAGATGGAGAGGAGGGGACTTTGTGTGCCCAGCTAACTTTCAAAGTAACCGGTACCTAAAAAAGGGATGCATTTGCATTTGAGTGACCATGCTTTTGCATTTGAGTGATCACACTTATGGCTCATGGTGGTGTTATAGCTAAGGAAACCCTCCCTCAGCCTTCGATCATGTCCTTTTTATTTCCTGGGACTACTCAGTCTAAGCATGACTACGTCAAGCCCTGTACAGTGGGATTTCAGTCTTTTGAAGCATGCTGACCATACATAAGGAATGGCTCCCATTTTTTCCTTATCCTAGTTGCTCAATTCTGCTTAGTCTTGCAGCTTCCGACGTGCAGCCAGCCAGGTGCCAAGGAGGTGGAGCAATCTGGGTCTGTAGAAGACGGAAGGGAAGAAGTCAGCAGGGGCTGTGCATATGTCAAAGTGGGCTCAGCATAGAGGGCACAATGCGTGGGAAAATGTGTGGTTTTTTTATTGTAAACTGCCAGTTTGATCCTCAATCTGTTTTACTCTCACACCGTATTTCAGTCATCTAAAACTTCATGGGCGCTATGAGGCAGGCAGTTTCCATCACTGCCACCCGTTTTCATGGACACTCACCCTTCTGAATAGTTTGAATTTTTTTTCCGGAGTTCCCATTTCTGTTGGGAAATGCGTCCGAGCAGCAAGTGGAGGTGGCAGATAAGAGCAGCGTAGTAGGTGTTTGGCAGCTCCGCTGGCATACCTGAGCACCTGCCTTGCGCACCTCCGCAGCATTCCGCTGAAATGGCCTGAACTTCTGAACAAAAGCCTTTCAAGGCAGGCTGCTGCCCTGGAACCCAGTCAGGCCCTCGAGGTGTCGAGGCCTTGAGAACGAGAGTCATGCTTGAGACAGACCTTGCATCCTCTGCCAGCATTTAGGGTGTAGTTCTGATGAAGTTAACCCCCCAAAACAGAGGCGCCAAAGTAGCTCTGAGAAGACCTTTGGGAAGGAGGAGCTGGGTAGAGGTGAAGCTTTGAAAATTCCAGTCCCTTTCAGAAAGGTGCTGGTAACTGCTGCCGTTCCTGGGCTGTCTTGGGTGAGGCAGGAGCCCCAGCAGCAATGCTGTAGCAGCAAGCAAATTCACTTTCATGCAGTTTAATGGAGAACCAGCTTTCTTGTTACTTTGTGTACATACTAAATGTCTGGGCAGTGTTGACAGCATTTGTACAGAATGCTGAAGCACTCATGGCTTTAAAAAACAGAAAGAAAAATATTTTCCCCTAAAGATGTAAAATACCCTCAGCTTTCTGTCCTGGCAGGCTTGTGCAGCGATTCCAGTGGTGTATCCCGGTTGGGGTAGACAGGCCAGATGGGAAATGGGCTCTCTTCAGCCTCGCTGCTCTGGAGGTACGGGTTCTGTTACACCAGGGCATGTGGTATGGTATTTGAGCTTTTAAACTGGATGGTGTTCTCTTAATGTGAATCTTTTTGGAGGGAGGGTGGGGATGGATTGACACTTCCTCTTACCCGTTGGCAAGGTTTTAATTTTCTTCGGTTTTTAGTAGCGGAGGATTCATGCTAGCGACCCGTCGGGCAAGGTGAACAGGGTGAAATCCTGTGCTAGCACTGGGAGTCTCTTTAGTTTTCTCCCTTCCTGTGGACCCTGGCAGCTGACCCGCTTGAGTTACGCTGGGGGAACATGTGCAGTTGCTTTCTAAAGAACATTGTCTTGATTTTTGCACAAAAGCTTCCTTAATGAACAATAAAAACTTCTGTAAAATGATGTTTGTGTGTTCAGTTTCCTTACTGCGTGCTAGTTGCTGACAGATCTTGTGTTGGCTTCCCCTTTGCTGCAGAGCCAGAAGAAGGTACATCCCAAAATGTCACTGGGAATCCAGGGCTGAATGGCAGGATTCACATTCCCATTGAGTTGCTGTCGCCCTGCAAGCTGCGTGTCCCATCAAGCCTTTTGTGCTTGGTTGAGCCGAGTTGCAGGTTCAAGAGGCTTTGCCAGGGATTGCTGCTGCTCTCTTTTCCCTGGATGAACACACAATGCCTGGTGTGAGGCAACAGCCCCATGGTGCAATCTCTCTGCCGTGCATGGGCTGGAGGCAGCTCTTGCTAAAGCTGCTTGGGAGCAGCTTTCTGTGCTGACTTGCATTTAACGTGGCTTTCCCTACTGGTTTGAGCCATGCAAGATTCATTTCTCTTTCAGTTCATTTTACTTTTCGGTGAGGTATCTTCTAGCACCTGGGAAAACTGCATTTTTGGAAGATTCTAGTGTCTGAATTTGAGGAGCGAGACCTGGGCTCTTGACCCAAGCTGCCAACAGGGTTATTTCCTACCATGAGCATCACATTCCGTGTAAATTAGAAAGTTTGCTGAGAAGATCTCTCTCTCTGCCTTGCTGGCTGCCACGCTGACAACTCCTTGCCCCGGTGCTGGAGCCCTGAACCCTTCCCTTCCTCCCAAAGCCGCAGTGTCCCACGTTGGCTGTCCCTGCGGGGAGTGCACAGCTTCCTACTGATGGAATGAGGATAATCCTCGTATATTTTATATTAGCAGCAGGATCAATACTGATTCTTTAGTTCTATTAATTATTTAGTCTTATTCTATTAAATCCCTGGGGTTTCCTTGGCTTTTTTGCCTTCCCAGGTGGGGAGGCCTCCGGGCCTGCCCTGGCCCCGCCCCCTGCCCGTCTTGGCCACGGTCACGCACCCACTGACCACGCCCGATGGTGGTCATGACCACACCCCCAGTCTTGCCTGGCCACGCCCTCACCCCATGACTACGCAGCTGTCCTCGTTGGCCACGCCCCTTTCCGGTCCTGACTACGCCCCCGTCCACCCTGATCACGCCCCATCACATCCATAGCCACGCCCCCAACCGCCTAGTCCACGCCCCCTTCCGTTCCTGGTTATGCTCCCTCGCCTCCCTGACCACGCCCTCTG
>VWZL01001386.1:40482-105390 GCA_013396915.1 Stercorarius parasiticus | reverse complement strand
CTAATGTACAGAGCCACACCCTCTCTCATTATGACGAGAGATGGAATTTTTTTTTCTTTTCTTTTTGGCCCTAAATATTAGGTATTGATATCTGAAATTCACCAGTAGGAATTATTTTTCTGCTTATGTCTTTCCTTGTAAAAGTCAAGAGATATCCATTCTGTTACTGGAAATATGAAAAATTTTATCTTAACCCAGAAATTCAGGGTTTTGTTTTGCTTGGGTTTTTACAAAATTTTTTTAAGAGGGCTTCTTTGGTCATTGGTATTATCTAATCTTAAAGAAAATCATTAAAGAAATCACCCTTGTTTGAGAAAATATTCCTCTTCAGGTCTGCGCGTGAGCATTCACTTGACTTTAACTGTACTACTTAGAATAGGGGAACCTCTAAATTGCTGTATTCCTGAACTGTGCCCTACAGTAAGATATGATTAGATGTCATCAGCGCTGCCTGATATGAGAAGCAAATCTGTAAATTAGGGTGGGTCTGTGATACTTGTTATGAAAAGTAAGCACTCCAAATTTTTTTTGATTGACTAAATGAAAGAACTATTAATAATATCATTTTAACCATCTGATGTGTTTTCTCTGATAAGTTACTGATCTCTAAATATTGGGTACCTGAATCACCCACCAAACCTTTGAAAAGTATTCTTAAGGTCAATGAGGTAATCGAATAACTATCTGTGTTTTTATGAAAAATGAAATAATTTCAATGGATATAAAATGATTGCTCTGGAGTATGAAAGCTTTTAGGTACAGGGTAAGGGTAAAGGAAATTAAAATGGAAATGTAAGCTTTGCTCAGCCTGAGCCAAAGGATCTTAGAACTGATATGAAGGATACATCAACATCTCAGGGGATCGATGATTCAGTCTTGAGGTCCATTCAATCTGTAGTCATTTTACTGGGGTTATACTTTGGTAGTTCCAGTCAAATAGTACAAGACAGATCCTAATATAATTGTATTTTATGATTGGATTTACCAGCTTGTCAACTTTTATCTTTTCTGTGGAGTAAAAGCAATTTACCTTTGCTAGCAAATTTGTTCTCTTGTAATGGTTGATTTCAGTCTTTAATTAAAGCACTTTTTTCTCTCTTTATCAACTGCTAAAAACCTCAGATATTCCTATCTCTGCTATTTCTTATTTATGTACTGCTCTTGAATCATGATTTTGCATCTTAATTAAGGAGGAGAAAGATACAATTATTTAATGCCTTAAACATTTATATCCTTAATTTTATGTTATTGGATGTTACCTTCCTTATACTTAAGAGGTATTTTAGGGAATACGTGGTTTAACTCCAAAGCAATAATACTTCAGGGCCAAAAGGAAGGGGGTTCATTTACTTTGGCATTTATATTTTTGAAAATTATTTCATTCATTGTTCCTATAATTTCTAATCTGAGCTGTTCTCAAATGTGTGTAGTAAAAGTGACACAACCGCGCTTTGTACTATAGACGACACCATTATACAATTGCTTACACTGTTAATAACTTTTTCCTCGTATCCATCTAAACTTTTCTTATCCTCAAGATACTGTTCTTTGTCATTTCTCGAGACTGTGACTGAGACTTTTATCACGTAAACTGTCACGTTGAGGGCATTTGTAGACTGTTGAAAACACATAATATCCCCTTAGTATTCATCATTCTAAATTATATAAATTCAGCTCCCTCGGTCTCTCCTCACAGGATTTATCCTCCAGCCTTTGTGTCAGCCTCATTGCCTTTGTAATTTCTCTAGGTTTTTTTTTTCTATTTTCCTAGTCCTTTTGGGGATAGCAATGTGTAACCAAAGAGATGAGTAACCTATAGCCTGGCCCGATGGAAAAATGATAGGACTAAAGTAAGGCAGTAAATAAATACTCATATATTCCCGTGTTGCTTCCCATCAGTCTAATAATGTCTAGTTCATGGGAACTTATTTACACACATTTCAATCTTTTAATGAAGTTTTGTGGAGAAGTGTTGTGGCAGTTTTATAAATACTGCACAGAAGTTTGATAGTATGTTTGATGGTACTAAAGTAGCTCTTCATCATAATAAATAGCTCTTCAACCATAGTAGTAATTGGAATTGCTTTCAGATTATTCCACTGCTGGGAAGTTGAATTGATCTGATGTATTGCACCTTTCATGTTTCATTAACGCTTTTTAAAATGTATCAGAAGAGTGTGTAGGTTTCTGCATTTTATATAAGAAAATACAAAACTAAGAAAAACGTGTTTAGACTTTTTAAAGTCCTTCAGCTTTAAACAAAATGTAGATGTTATGCATTATTGAGGTTTTGTAAATTTTATACATATTTTATGCTGCTTCTCCAAATAAGGTAGGAGCTGTTGGATTTTGACTTCCTTTCTGAGTTTCCAATGTTAACCGTGTTTTGCTTCTGTCTACTTTAGTCTCATCCACAATCTATTCAAAACCTCCAATATGCAACAATTAAAGTTCTGATAAATGCACATACAAAAGCACAGAAACAAGCATAAAATGGAGAATGGAAAAGAAGCCAAGTAAGGTTTATTGCAGGAGTGTAAACATAGAAATGCATTTGCAGACTTGTATTGTTTCATAGAGTCAACAGTAACTTTCCCCGAGTACCCATTGAATATACCTATGCAGGGAAAACCACACGTGGTATGCACTATTACCGTTGCTGATACTGGATATAGTGCTCCCAGTGCTGTGTTAAAGGCAAGTTTCTAAAAACATTACTTTGGGAAAGAAACACGAAATAAACCCAACATCTTTGGGCATGATCTCATCTCAGCGCTTAGAACCAGTTCAGAGACAGTTTTGAGAGAGTTACCAAGGAGACTGCAGGGTTATATGGACAAGCACACCTTGGAAGTGCCCCGCTACAGCAGGACGATTGGCAGCCAGTGTGTAGGGGAAAGGGAACAGGAGCTTGTGGAATAGCCTCTGGCTGCTGAGGTTAATAGATATTAAGAATGAAAGTGTTATTGAGATTAAATAATCTGCCCTATATGCACAGGCTCTTCTGCTTTTCTGAATTAAATTCGTGGTTGCAATCCAACAGTGCTGTTGAAACAGAGCGAACCAGTAAACAAAGCATCCAACCTCTGCCACTTTGATAGAAATAATTCTTACATAAAAATTATTCTGATCTGGATTTTAAAAGTTTGAGGGGAAAATAGATTTATCTTTGATAAACTAACTGTTTTATTGGTAAATTATGCTCTCAAATTTCTTTTGTCTAATTGCTAACCTGAATGTTGTGAGTTTCTGGTTCCAGATGATGGATTTTGTGGCACCTTTTTTTCCCCCTGTGAACTTTTGTACTAAACAAATTGCAGTATTTCCTTGTGTTAGTATTATTTTCTTTACCTCTGATCATTCTTACTGCTCCTTTCTGAAAAAAACTTAAGTACTACATGACGGTATTGTTTGCAATATAGTTTAGTTCCTTTTTTAGCGGTGACAAATCCTGCAAGTGTTAAGGGCAACACCGCTGGCCTCACCATGTAAAGTTGGGCTGGATTTTTTGTTTTCTGATAGATCAGTCAAAAGGCAGAGACGTTTGAACAGCTTGCAAGGTTTCAGAAATTTTCACCCTGACTTTTCTGAACGTCTTTTGTGCTCATAAGCAAATGGCTTGAGCATCACCAGGTTTTCAAGGGGCATCAAGAGTTCCACACAGTGTGGACAGCCGTACAGTAAGCGGATGGACGGAATGTAGTTTAGCATGTATGGTTATTTCAAAATAAAATTCTGTTCCTGACTCTTTAGGTCGTAGAATCATAGAATAATAGAATTGCCTAGGTTGGAAGGGACCTTTCAGATCATCGAGTCCAACCATCAACCTAACTCTGACAAAAACCATCACTAAATCATACGTCTACCTGTCTTTTAAATACCTCCAGGCATGGTGACTCAACCACTTCCCTGGGCAGCCTGTTCCAATGCTTAATAAGCCTTTCAGTGTAAAATTTTTTCCTAATATCCAATCTAAACCTCCCCTGGTGCAACTTGAGGCTGTTTCCTCTTGTCCTATCACCTGTTACTTGGGAAAAGAGACTGACCCCACCTCTCTACACCCTCCTTTCAGGGAGTTGCAGAGAGCGAGAAGGTCTCTCCTCAGCCTCCTTTTCTCCAGGCTGAACACCCCCAGCTCCCTCAGCCGCTCCTAATAAGACTTGTGCTCCAGACCCCTCACCAGCTCCGTTGCCCTTCTCTGGACACACTCCAGCACCTCAATGTCTTTCCTGTAGTGAGGGGTCCTTGGAAAAGGTTAAGTTGTAGACACATTATTTATTTTTTTTTCTATGTACAGTGCTGTAGAAGAGAAAGTTAACTATCTTGATTTTAAGATTGTGCCATTATGTTAGCATCTGAGTGCCTAAACCAGACTAGGATTTAACAATTCCTCTGGGCCTTCATAGGGGCACCATGTTCTCGTCTCTCCTGATAGCAGAGAACTCTCTGAGTTAGGTCAGGATAGCTGTCTGTTTTGAAGTTACCATATATGCTCATGGATTTTATTTTTTTCATAACTACAAAATAAAATTTATGCACAAAGGAAAAGCTAGCAACTACAACATTGTAAATGATAAACTATTTCAATTACTTCCCATTAAAATTCAGGAGGCAATGTAATGAATTTTCTATGAGTAAGACCTTACACCTACTGACATTAGACTAGGTATGGATTCGTATGCAGATGCTCCAGCCACATTAATGGCGATGATTTCTCAGTCTGCCAGGATCTTTAACTTTGTACAGAAATTAGTTTGATGCTCATGACATTTCCTCCTATATTATTCCACTGTAGTTAAGAACATGTTACTGCTTCTATCCTAACTTGTTTTCAGCTACGGATAAAACTCTACTTAATGTACAATAAAACCACTAAAAATATCCAGAACATCAAAGACTAAAAATCTGATTTTTCATCTGAAATAAATTTTGAGATCGCTCATCATTAAGACTCTAAAATCTGACAAACAGCGTTAAAGCCCTATGTACAACCCTGTATTACGGAAAACCCATTAAATCAATTATATGGGTTCTCATGATCAAAATAAACTAATGTGGAGTTTAACATAGGTTAATAATTCTACATATATGTTATAGCAACACTCAGAAGTGGTAATTCCATTTTTCTTTGTTTTTGTGCCGCCTTTATTGAGTCTCTTCTTGCAGGCTTCATGTATTTTCAGACATACTGTTGTCACACAGAGGCATGAACGCGCATAAGGCTTTTACATTAGAATTATCCCTCTTTCTTCTATTTTTATCATTCTTCTAATGATAAAAATATTATTAAACCATTAGATTCTATATGGCAGAGATTTGATAAGTAGAGGCATTCAAGAGGAAAAAGAGCCTGAAGATTTTAGTGATAGGAATCTGGGGCATCAAATTCTTCAGTCTGTGAATGTCAAAACTGTGTGAACAGACAAAGTGTTGGTCAGGATGAGCCGAATCATGACTCTTCCCAATGGTTTTATGGTAGAGACAAAGCAGAGAAGGAAGAAAGCCAAATGCATATTGTCTTCTCTGTTAATATTTCATTTTGCATCTCCTATGTATTGGAGCCTACACGCATCAGGCAGCTGGCATCTGTGTCTTCCCAGCTGGGTCTTTAGCACACGCAAAATATGACATACAGGTTGTTAAAGAATGCTCTTTCTTTAATAATTCCCACTGTATCCAGTTTCTGTCATCATTTTTGTACTGTGAGCAAAGGTAGCAGATGTATTTATTGTGGATGTTCCCTAACAAATATATCTATGTATATACAAGTGCATGAGCAAGGTATTAGATGGAAGTATATAAACTTAGAATGCCTTCTTCCTGATCCCAGGTAATATTATTGGTAAAACTAAAAATGTTTCACAGGTTTCCAGGAACTACTAGCTACAGAAGTGATTTGAAATACACTTTGAAAAACTTAGAACCAGTTCCTTTTAAAATACATATGTATTATAACTTGTTATTGCATAATATAGGCAGAGGATCTTGAAAATTACATTTTCTCTGAGTGTTGTCTGAGCAACTCAGCAATTATAGTAAGGTTTTAAATAAATAAACGGTTCATCTTTGCTTTGATATTTATTTATGTAGATGTTGATGTTCTGGCCATTTTAAAAACAAAATTAATCTGGGTGAATGATAGTACAGGAACAGGAGATTCAGTGAATATGTGTCTTTGTATATGTCAATTTGCCTGTTATGAATTTATTACCACAGCAGTCCCAAGAAATGATTTAATTGATATACAAGTTAACTACTGGACTGGGTGGTTAGAGTAGTTAGGACTAAAATGCATCATATCCTTATTAAGAACTTGTTCTAAATCTAATTTTCTTTTTGAAACGACTGGAGGTAGAATGATAATAAGCTGAGATATTGTTTTAAAATGGTGTATATTGTGTCAGTGGAATATCCAATTTGTTTTCTTGGTCATTAAAAAATCAAACTGAACCAGCTGAAGGACAACGAGAACTCTTCTTAATGGCCCCACCTGTAAAAATGAGGGAATAGTATATGTACAAAGTATATGTACCCAGTCTGAACTTATAGACATCTTAGACTTAAAGCGCTATTCGAAAACACATCTGTTTGGAGAAATGCTCTATTTTCTGTTCTGCTTGCTGATCAAATCACTGACATCAAGCATAGCCCTGGGGCACAGCTTTCATTTAACAATACCTGAACCATCCTCAAGCAATCAGTGTGACACTTGTGAGTGTAATGGGTAGAGACCAACAACTGTCATTAACAGTACTTTTCTAACTTAAGTCTCCTGTCAGCACTTGAAAATATTCAAAGACACATTAAATTAATTGAAAGGTCAAAACATGACCTGCCAGGATCTCTTTCAGTCATTTGACAGGATGCAGGTTCAGATCATATAATGATATAGAAATTATATTTTATTATTGAATTTATTGCCTTCTGTGACCTGAATGATAGGCTGGAAAGCACATTAACATTGCATTTGAAGGGGATTCTTTCTGCTTCCTAGCTGTAAACCAATGTGAGCATGCAAGGGCCTTAATAGTTTGACTTCAGAAAAAGTCATTAATTATTAAAGCAATTTGTATATAAAACATAGGGTACAAATAGATAGATGAAGTTTCTTTACTCCCTAAAACAAGATGAGAACCACCAATGATGCTTGTCTGATGAGTAAGGATAATATCATGAACTTTTCAATTCAGGCAATATTGATTTAACGGTCTCTGTATCTTTCCTCCTAATTGCTTTTGGATCATCAGCTTGTTTATATTTACCGTACACAGTCAGTGGACCTCATGGTTTACAGTCAGTAGAAAGTGGGTAGATGTAGAATTGTCCTTCAGACCAACGCCAAAGCATATTTTACTTGACACAAATGGAATATAGCTCTTAAAAATGTCAGTTTATGACCTAAAGTCTGTTCAAATATTTGCTTCCATAATCTGTTACCTACAAAACCTAGAACACTTAGATTGATGGTAACATTTACTGATTAAATATGAGAAAAGACCAGAAAAAAAGCTGATGAACTTAGCAAGACTATATTTGAATTACTGCCCACTTTTATTTTTACAAAAATAAGAACACACAGCCTGTGGAATTGCTGTTGTACCAGAGTAAATGACATCCAAATCAAACTTGCTCTGCGCTGGTCGCTAAATCATACTTATAGGTCTCACGGGAAGTTACGTTTATTGGTTCTCTAAGTCTGGATGACTTTGCAATACCAAATGGTTCTTCAGGCCTTTTACAGTTCCTACAACATCTTGAGAAATATTTTCATTTTACAGTTTCACTTTGAGAATCAGCTGCCACAGGACATAACACATAATATTAGGTTGTTGCCACTTTAGCAATTTCTTATGTAGCCTGTGCAAAAGATTCAGGTTTCACCCAAACAAAGGAAGTCCTTTAATCTTCATGGTTAAGAGTCTTGATGTACATGAATACTTGTTATTTAACTGGATTTTCTCCTGTTTAAAGTCATGCCTAACTACAATATAATACCTGTTTGAAAAAGGAGGACGTCAACCAAAGACAGTCATTTAAGAAGGTATCTCTCACACCTTCCATCAGCAAAATACACACAGCTGATGCAATAAACTCGTGGTTTATCAGCACTGACGTGTCTTAATTAATTTTTTAATTGTTTACTGATATTAAAGATGCAGCTGTGCCTGCATTATGGTTTTGATGGTTGAGTCAGGTTGTAGATGCTGTATTACTGATGTTTCTCAGCAAACTTAGATGGTTTTCTTTCTTCTTTTCTACCCAAATTTTTAACTTTTCTTCAGGGAAAAGGCAGTCCAAGTGAGGGGTTGCCTTAGTTCAGGCTCTGGCTTTGAAAAACAGATCTTGTGGAGATCTGTTATGGCATCTACTATGTAGCTAAACAACTGTTGGCAGGAGGTAGCAGGGTTTCCTGCTGATGTTGTAGGATGGAGGAATTTAGTTAGTGCTCGGGAAAAATCAGAGGAAAAAATAGATCTCAAGGAGGAGTCATAGGTGACAATAAGGCTCAAGCTGAAAATGCGAGGAGAGAAAATGAAAGGAATGGTTATAATAAATATTTTATTGAAAAATAAACCAGTAAGAACTAGTTAGAGAACGGCAATTTTTCTTCAGTGAACCATGAGCCATGGATTTGGACTGGAGTGTTACTGAAAATATGTCTATTTATGTAACCTACTTTCCATTATTTGTCTTTGCAAAAATCTTATTTATGTTCTTACATGTAATACAGCTTTACAAAGTTCCTGGGATATCTGTGGTAATGTGACAGCTGACTCGCAGCGTCAGGATTGTATTTTTATGTAGTTTTGTGTCAAACTCTTGCCACTGATTTTCTTATGTGTGCACCTGAATCTTATGATTTTCCTTAGTGTGCACCTGAATGTGTACATATGGGCCACATAAATGACTGAGCGGTGTAAAAAGAAATAATTTATTTTACATTTTTGGTATCTTATATAAAATATTTTTGCTAGGATGTATAGAGACCATTTAAAGGAACGCCTTGTAAAGTATTTCCCAGCTAAGTTGATTCTTTTCATCATCTCTAATAGCTGCTTCTTAGCTTAACTTAACTTTCCTTTCCCAGAGGACTATTTCTATTTTTATTTTTTCTATACAGCAGTTAAAATGATCTGAGTGAGGGGATGGGGATATTATGCTGCATGGTAACTAAAGTGGGCTGGGATTTTTTGGACCAAAATTTTGTATCTTTCCGTTCATTTTTTTACACAAAAATGATCAAAAATAGATACATCTCTCACGCTAATTTCCATGAAGATTTTATTGAGACAAAAATATCATAATTAGCAATCTAAAAGTTAATTCAGGAATGTCTAAGGAGATATTATCCTTCCCCAGGAGAAGGATAAAATAGACAAAAAATGAGATTGGAAAAGTTTAAGTTCTACCCCTCCACCTCTCGCTGTTCTCAAGGGTATGTGTTACTACTGAAAAGTAGGTGACTGAACTGGTCAGTGAACACAAGACACAGGACATTCATCCACAGTTTTCTCTACCAAGCTGTTCCTTAATTCAGACACGGTTCTTCAGCCAGACCTTTTGTCACTCTCAGTCAAAAAGTAAGCAAAGAGGATGAGCTCTAACAGAAACTTTAAGTGATTGAGGCACTTGCTGGGTTGTAAAGAAATCTTTTGGACCTCTTCTCAGTCTATCGGGCATTGAGAGATGTTGCATGCTTCTTTCAGCACAATTAAAGCCTTTGGTTTTAACTTTCGGTGGAATGGGAGATGTTCACGGGGTGACAAAACAGTTACTGCTGCTCAGTTGTCAATAGTTTTTGCTCCAGTCAGTCTCCAGTGGTCCATATATTAACACTATCAAAAGCGCTGTTTGTATGTATTCAGTGATTACTGATGGTCAAGGCATTGGGAGCAGAATGAAGAAAGAAATCGGGCAGATTTTCAGGAGTTCTTAATAGTCCAGAAATTTGATAATGGTCTTTACACATCACTTTACCTTCAAGCACTTTTTGTGTGCGTGTGCCCAGATTTATAGAAATCGATATAAGTAGTGTTTTTCTGTAACAGCTTTTGTTTCTCCATATCCTATTCTTAAAAAAAAAATTATTAAATTGTTCGGTGATTTTAACATCAAGGGATGTCTGTTCCCCCCCTCCAGGGGAAGTAAATGCTCACATTAATTCAATTGTTGGCATTTCGTATGTTTTATACTGGAGCTGGGAGAGGTTACGAGTATCTGAGCATCTTCAGTAATAGATTCTGACATTTCTGACTTCTAGCCAAGAAGATTTAGAAAGAAGTCACTGCTGTCTCCGTGACAGAGCAGACTGCGCTGCACAAAGTGCGTATACCAAGGCTTCTTTTCCGATGTGAGACTTAATATGAGACATGGCTGGGGGGTAGGAGCATATGGTTGCTCCATGAAGTCATTTATAGGAAGCACTTCTTTTTCCTATCACATCTGTGGCACTATCAGATGGTCTCTTTTTTTTGTCTGACTTACTCAGCCAGAAGAATTCATTACCTGTATAATATGATCTCAACCAAGTCTTTCTGGTTCCCAGAAGACCCAGCTCCAACATTCCGTATGACAAGCACAAAAAGAGCAGAATACTTTTTTCCCCCTGATAATTCTATGGTATTCCTAGCAGTACTGTCCATTAAGGATAACCGTTTTAGTAAAAAAAATTACATACTGAAGAGAATCTTATTCAACACGTAAACTTTTGTCTAGAGAGGGTTTATCAAGAACTGAATTAGTATCAAAATCATGGCCAAAATGTTAGGTATCCTGAGCAATGTTTTCTCAGGTTATGCCAAACGAAGAATGAAATCTAAAGTTCAAACCTTTCCAAGGAAAGAAGAGGTTTCTTCTCCTTTCTCCTTTCCTTTGTTTTGTTTTCTAAATACAAACACATTCTTAAAGTTATTCTAATCATTATTTGTGCTTATACACAAGTGTAAACTTCCTGCTCATAGCTCATCAGCAAAGATTTATCAGTGTCCTTTGTGTTTTGGTAAGGTATTAACCTTCTTTAGCCTGTGAGTGTTAAAATAGTGAACTGTATTCTGTGCCAGTAAGAGTTTAGAACCTGATAGCTATATTTCCGATCTGCCTTGTTCTTGTGATTTTACCTGCCTTTAATTTGCTTGATTTGAAAGTTATCGTGCTATTTATTTTCCGGCCTGCATTTCTTCTGAGACTCCCTGATATGAGGCAAAATATGTGACTTCCTCAATGTGCTGCCCACCATAAGAAAATTCTTTCCAATAATTAAATTCTGTTAAGTCTCTCTTTGCTGAGCAAGGAAATCTCCACTTCCAGATACATGATTTCCTTTGAAAAAGAAAAGCAGCTATTATAGAATTCTTTTTTTTTTTTCTTTCTGCCCCCTCGCCGCCCCCTGACTGTTCCTGTAATGCAAACCAAAGTGCCTGGGAGGACTGAACAATCTTCCTATATATCTAATAATTACATTTGTAAACAGGCTCTGGTGGGTATAGCTATGAATTGCTGGGTCATAGCTGTAAGCATGCTTGCAATCCCCGTCTGCCATATGGGAAATTAAGACCATTATTATAGGGATGAGAGATATCTGTGTCACATCCACACTGGGAAATTTACAGCTGGATCTTCCAGGCCAGCATTTGGACTGAACAGTCTAAAAGAGTGGAGGGAGGGAAAGAATTTTGCTCCTCTACAGTCTGAGAGCTACTGTACAAATGTAGGGGTTTTGTAAGAATTTGTCTGATTTTATTATTTACCCACACACCCCCCGTGCTCCTTCAGGAAAGACAGAACTTGTCTGCATAATGTAGAAAATCATCCAGTTAGTCTTTTAAAAAGCATTTTTATTTCTCTTGTAATTTGAAATGCTTTAAGCGCAATAACACTTAATGAGGAATGCTGTGCTTGGTGTTGTAAACAGTTATCGACATATTAATATTTCCATAATCAAAACAAAATTTGGTGCATTTTGCAGAAATATTTGGAATGTAGTTAGAAATTTATAGTAATCTCTTCAAGAGGGCAAAGTATTAAATCTTGCCTCATAAAGCAAAAAACCGAACCTGGTTAAAGAAGTGCTTTAACCCTGGGAGGGGCTTATTTTTATATTTCTGAAAGTAAATGGGAATCCAGCAAGATGATGTCACACGTAATATTATTGATCTTAGAAAGCTCTCATGTGCAGTTATATTTGTGTGCCGAATAAATTGAGAAGTACGAAAACTACACATGGCCTGAAGATGTATGGTTCCTTTCTGTGGTTTTAAGTTTCCTCTCCCCCAAATGAGCACGGTCTTTGGTAAGTTTGTGTGTGCTTTAAATCACCTCTGGTCTGATTTCGGCATATCAGCTCTCTGATGTCTTGTTCGTTTCCTAACAACAGACAGACGGAAACAATATAAGTTCCTGGGGTGTAAACTGACCTCATCTATCCATAAGGAGCCTGAAACTTCACAGCTTAACTTTGGCTTTGGGCACTGTATGACTGAAAGCCAGATCCTCCATGGTGTAAATTAATTCTCCTCCTCTGACTTCAGCGACTTGCACAAATTTACAGCAGCTGAGCATATGACCTTACACTCGGAGCCAATTTGTCCATAAAAGATACAGACAGCGCTGTGAAATGAAATGTGTTTAGGTTTTTCAGTTCTCCTCCTGACATTTTTACTCATTCATTTCCTTTTTGCCTCCTGGTGCCTTTGGGAATGAGGCAAGAGGAACGGCATTTGAGCTTGGTTCAGTGAAAATGTAGACTACAATGGTATATTAGATTCATATATTACAAATCTGTAACTTTTATGTATATATTATGCTTTTACTACAGGGCTAAATTATGCCCACACATCCCTGTACTTTTATTCTCAATTTGCATTGCAGATGCATACCTCTATTTGAAAACAAAATACGATTTTAGCATATTTTGCCAGTATCTCTTAATTATTTATATATACCAGTGATCACAATTCATCCGCAAATTTAGTGGCATTTTCTTTATTTTAATATAGAGTGGCATCCTGGCTTACAAGATATGGCTTATTTCTACATTTTCTGTGGTTTTTTTTAATAGGTTCAGTACTCTTTCAAATGTGCTAGTAGGGAAATTATCTTCCATTACATTATACGTGTTTTACAGATGTTTGTATAGCAACTTTAGACAGCAACGAGATGTCAGTACACATGACACGCCAGAGTATTTTTCACCATCTGTATTCAAAGGACTTCAGCAAATCAATGCTTGTATCCTTCTGTCTAAGGAACACTTATTGTCAGTTGAAATAAATGTGTTTAATCCAGATACTTTCTTCCGATTCTCAGGGAACAGATGCTCTGCCTTTGTTTAGAGTCTGTGTAAGAGCAGAGCTGATTAAAATGTGTGTCTGTGAAGCAGCAGCATTAAACAAGCTTTTCCAAAGTATATTGTTAGAGCACTTACTACTTCACATAGCTATCTTCTTTTAAAAGCAGACAGCTTCCAAAAGGCTGATCATGGTACTGGAGAAATCTCTCTTGGCTAGATTTTTATGCAGAAGTTTGAATTGTGCTATTTTGGCAATAACATTGATTTACTTATCTAACTTACTGAGAAGAGAAATCAGTTTTCAGTAAAATGTGGTGATACTTGTGCTTTTATTCAAAGGATGCTTTTTTGCAATAGCTCAGTTGTTAGAAAATCAATTTGATTAAAACCGGAGTTCCTTAAATCAACTATGCCTTCTTCTTCCTGCTGAGTACATCCTAGCTACAAACTAGCAGTCATAGCATTTCAGAAACAAGACCAAAATGCTATAGCTTTTCTTTATAGAAAGCAGTGAACACAAAGGCAGGTTACAGCATATAATCAGTTAGAGTTAAGCAGTCCTCGCCCAGCCCCTTTGCTGGAACTGATTATGGTTCTGCATGGTAATAACTGATTAAAACTGTTTCATGCCAGAGTCTCTTTAAGATATAATTCTTCATAATTTCTTTTTTCCAACCGCAGGAAAACAATGTTAACAACGTGTTAGCTGCCGATATTATTGTAGTGCTGGGTTTCACACACATGCGAACAAGCTATTGGGAAAAGGGGAGTGTTCATTCCGCCTCTGCGTAGCTCCGCACTACTGAGTCCCCTGTAGGTACGAAATATCAGCACCAGAGTTGCTAGGAGACAGTAAAGCTATTAGTTCTGGCTGCAACACAACCTGGGTCTCACTCTCTCAGGGCATCCCTGTACTGTGGGCAAATCCCTCGTGGAAACTCCAAAAAGTAGTAAAAAAAAGTACAGCAAGGTATCGGGCCTCAACTAAATAAGTCCTGAATGGACAGTATCAGAAGATAAGTTAGCATTGGGAAGCAGGGATTTAAAAGAAAAATTTCCCTCATCTTCTCTCAAAATTACCCAACAACCTTAAATTTTTCAATTTGATAATAGTTTCGAAACATGGAACTTTCCAATATGCAAAGGTATTTTATTAAACTCCCTGCTTATTCTTACTTGTATGTCCTTAATCCTTTTTCTTGGAGAGTTTACCATTTTTCAAATTGACGGGTTTCTTATGGCAGCTCCAGCATCTTTTGTGAAAGAAAATCAGATTTTAATTCAACATAATTGTGTATAAAACACAGCATATGTTTCTAGTGGAATGTTAATTATTGCTACTGAAAGTTTCAAATTCCACATGGTTTTGGTTTCTCTAGGAAAAATAAATTTGTTGTTAAGATAACAGAATCTGACACAGCAGGATCATGGGTTTTAAGGAAAAGATTACTCTGGAGATCTCTCACAATCTCTTACATAGAACTGTCCATTGCATTTCTTCAAATGATTCTGAAATATGCCTGTAACTTCTGATATATCCGGAACGTGAGTGTAAGTTTATTCTTGACTCTACCATATACCTTTTGCAATTTATTGCATGTATCCGTGCTTCGGTTGCCTTATCCGTGTATAATGGAATAATAATATTTCCTCCTGCACAGAACAGAGATTTACTCGTGGCTGAGAGCTGTTTAGATGCCATGGAGATTGAAAATGTCTAAGAAGAAAAAAAAGTGAGAGGTTCCTTTTTAAGTAGTAACAGTTATTGGAAGGAAGACAGGCGAACAAAAAGCCGTTCAAGGCTCTTTCTGGTACTTGGAGGCCACAAGAAAAATGGATGATACCATTACTCTCTGATCCTCGAATTTTTGCAGCCTTTTAGGAAATATAATCAGTACAGCACAAATATTTCCTTAAAGCTTGAAAATACAGTTTAGAGCTTAGGATATAAAAATATTAAAATCTACCTTCATGCAGAATCAGGCTGAAGGTACTCTGAGTACACAAGCAGTGATTTACTATTTAATCAAGATGTATGGCTTAGATTTATGGTGACTCACTCAGAGGCTTGGTTCTTCTGGCATAAAGCTAGGTGAAGACCATGTTGAAGCTGGATGAATTGTTCCTGTGAAGAAGATAGGAAGTGAAATTAGGTTTTTCAACAAACAGGCAGACAAAAAATGCTTTATGATGTGTTAACGCCTCATTTCTATGATTCAGCATTAACCAGATGGTGACATCACATCTCAAAACTCAGCTGAACTCAGAAATCCATCCGACTCTGCCAGACCAGAGCAGGCTCCTCTAAAAAGGAGTGCAACCATCCAACTTGGCCTGTTACGGCAACACTGTGCTTTGGGGACCTCTGAAAATCGCTGCCAATCACGGTGCCCCACACTCTATTGTTTGTAAATCTCAAAACACTTTGCAGTCTTGGCCAAACATTAATGCCTTTATTTTACATAGTTATAAACAGCATTTTGGATTAGGTCGTCTGATCCTGAGTGCATAAGAAAAGAGTCCATCAATCATTCTGTTTTTTTAGAAAAGTATGAGGATTCTGGATTTACATAAACGTCATGTCCAACATAAAATACCTAACTAATTCATGAGTGCACTTTGGGAGGAGATGGAAACATAATTTCTGATGTATGATTGAAGTTATTTGCATTCTGGAAACCACACTAGATAAATATTGCAGGCTGTATTTCACCATTGCCCTGCAAGCTCTTTTGGTTTTGGGCTATTTGGCTCCCCTGCTGCAAGTTCCATAAAATATTACCAATGGTGAAAATTTTTAAAGCCCTCTGGGAAAGTAGGCAAAAAATTCTCTTCAAATTCCTTTTGAAAGGAAGTGGGAATCTAACTCTTCCGAATGCCAAATTAATTTTCTAAAGTACAATAAAAATAGAAATCAAGTTAACTTTCTTACTGATATAAGACAAAAAAATTTCTCTACATTACTGTAACTTTAAAGCCAGAAGATAGAGAAACTAGTGAGACAGTAAGACAGTTTAATTTGCTTTGTCTACATGAAACATCCTTTTTATGTACTGTACAAAACCATAAGTTTCAAGGTATGCAATCAGCCATGTAATGCAACAGATTGGTCAAATTTAAGTATATTAAAATAATAGAGCTTCCTTTAAGGGGATTACGAAGAACAAAATTTAAATAGAACATGTAAATTTAATTGTAGTTCATGGAGTTTGTCAGACCTACACAGAAATAAATTGAATATATTGGTTTTGATACTACTTAAATGAGTGAAACTTTTAGTATTGTGGTTGCCCCACTTCTGAGCGGATAATATGCAGATATTAATTATTCTTACTTCAGAGAGTACTATGGCTAAGTTACTACTGGTCTTCCCCAGATTTAAAAGGCAGTAGGTAAGTCTTTGCTACTGTGTTACTGTCAAGCTGAGGTCTTAATTTTGTGGCTTTTTCTGAAAAGATTTTTGTCAAATAAGCGATTAATTTTTCCATTATTCCATATCTGCCTTAAATAACTAAGAACAACTAATTTATACAGAATTTTTTTCCCACTCATAATAAAAAGGAACTCATCTCACCGTGTGTAGAAACTATTTTTGGTCTATATACTGTCCTATCGCTAGGATACATTCTGAAATATTAAAGTACACTTAGAAAGTATCAAAATGGTTTATGTTAGTAAAATATTAATGACTATTTACACATGATGATCAGACTCTATTATTCTATGTCTGAAAAGCAATATGTTTAGGTAGGATTTTCTCCATTACAGTAGGACAGATATAATTAAAATCCGCCAGAAGCTATCTATCTCGTGCTGGCCTGAATTGCCCCAGGGAAGATGTTCCAAAAGAGGATCTATTTGCTGAATTACGCTATTTTGTAACAGAGTAATCTCCAAACCAGCAACCATTGCATGGGGAGATTCATGGTGCAGGCCTATTACTACTTTATTCTTTGTAGATGCTATATTCTGTTCCTCATATAAAAATCATCTTTGTATTTGCATTTGCCATCTCACCTTTATTGCCAAGTTGGAGTGAGAAAGGACAAACCGTTTATACGAACAGATATTTTAACTTCCTAGGGCTTGATTACAAATAGGTGTTTCAACACTTACCCATTCTGAAAATGCTTCAGATTTGATGGAGGTGCTTTTTTTTCAACTTCAGAGACAAAAGCCTCCAGGCTTTCTCATTGGAGAGAGACAGATATTGAGCAGTGTTACACAACCTTTGTTGTAATGCAATCGTGGGATTATCTTTGTCAAAAGACACTTCTTTTCTTTTTTAAGCTTCAACATTTTTTGCATGTGTCCTTCAAATGCTATAAAACAAGGAAGTTAAACAAACAAACAAACTGAAAATATGACATTACCACTGGGAAATCCTTTTCAGGTCCTATCATTAAATGTTGATGCTGTACCTCATAAATGTAACTATGGTTAGGCCAAACTAGACTTCATTAATCTCAATGCCTTTACTATTAGGATATAAAATATATCTTTGAATTGGCTGGCTTTCATATTCTTTTGTCTCATTATGGTACACATGCACATTGTAGTGTAGTCATTTTCTTCTTGTCTGTTGTTGTTTAAAGTATTGGCTTGGAGAAAGGTGATAGGAAAAAATTCCTTGGCATCAGGACTCTTGTTGACTCAACTGCAGCAAGGACAGAGCCTTGTGGAACAATTGCAAATATTTTTCTCCTAAGCACAGAAAATAGTTGGTTTTGTTTGCTGAAGAACCTAATATAGAATAGTACTGGCCATTTTAGTTCCTGAAGATGAGGTAAGATTAGCAATAGCTAAATTAACTCTGACTTTAACAAGCACTAATTTGTATTCTGTGCCTGGTAAACCATACGTGAAGATTATGGACTCCAATGGATACCACCTGGTGGTGAGAATCATCCCCTTCTTCCCACAGAAACTGTTGTATGTACTACCTGTGACAAGTAGTATTTGTGGTAGTGATCATAATAATAATAAGGGATACAGAGATGAAAGTGTTGCTCTAAAAACTTTAAAAACTTGTTTTCAAGAAGAAGATGAAAGTTTGTTTCATTAGCCCCATTAGGTAGGATCAAATATAATCATAAAAGGGAAAAAATGCACATTATAGCTTAAGGAATGTAAGAAATATGTTAATTTATAATCTCATGTCAAATTAGAAATAATCTTTTCATCTTTTAAATACAGACAGATGTGAACAACCCTGTACACCAAATGTGCTGAAACATTAGCAACATTGCAGCCTGCTTGACAGTTTCAGCAATCAATATTTGCATTAATTTCCTAGCTTTAAAATGCACAAAGTAGTCTGATAAGATGAAAGAGGTTCTCGGAGAAAACAGCCTTATTAAAACTCAGCATATGTGAGACAAATGCCTATAGGCCATTGATTGTGAGGAACCTTGAGGGAAAAATCTCTTTGACAATACATATGGTCTGCTTTGTTGTAGAAATTCGCAACTGAGTTGGTTGTCATATTCTCTTTCTGCCCTCTACCTCATTTCAACCATCTGACACCTGCAAATCCATTTTGAAGAGATGTATATATATCACATCTTCTTTTCCTTATTGTCCCTTATTATCCTTTATAAAACATTCATTCACCTTGTTGTAATATATAATTCTTCGTCTATAGATAATGGGCCATTTTAATATAGTAACTGGTAATAAGACTGGGAAGTTTTCCTGGCTTTTGTTTGCCATTTGTGGATAAAAAATATTTCAGAATAAATGACCACATCATAACTGTGTAGCAGAGTTTAAGTTGTGTAGCTGTTTCTAGATCCTAGAGGTGGAGTCGGGTACAGCAGAATTTTGATGAAAAAAACCAAACAGCGATCTAAATATTATTGTCATCTGATCACGAAAATGTACGTGTGGGTGGATGGTACGAATAATCACTTCATGAGGCTTTATGGAAATTTAGCTGTTAGAGCTGCAATTCAGAATACAGAATTTATGATTGTTTACCACTGAAATTTAAGCTGGGTGTTATCAGTCATATGTGAAAACATTTTTACATATAGCATGTCATCTTTTGCTACTAAGATACTGGGAAAGTATCTTGGGAAAGCACCCAGGTAACTTAAACAATAAAGAACAGATGCTAGACTCATAAATAAGCATCAGCGAACACAAGAGTTTCCTGTTGTGCTTTTATGAAAAGTGTTCTTCCTCCATGAAAGTGCTTCTGTAGTAAATCTCACCCTTTAGGCATTTAATCATTTTATGTGGATGTCTCGTAAATGTCTGTGCCTCACACTGGGAGCCAAGTGATCTTACAGTAAATATCATGGCAATAAGATGATGAATCTTTGTGTCTTGATAAAATGATGACTTGGATCACTTGATTATCACTTAGGAAAGGCATCGTACAGAAAGCCAAGTTGCCAGGAATATTAATATTGGCAAAAGAAAGAAGAGTAGGTAAAATACATATCAACTTGTCCTCATTTGAAAATAGAAATTTTAAAGAGTATGTTTGAGACATTTATCTAGACCCCGTACAAATCTGAATGTAAACACATGCATTGTAGAAAAGTGCAAACAAACCTACTAATGATCTTTCATCCCAGCGGATTCCTGCATTGCTCTAAAATAGCACTGGAATAAATAATTGGAATAAATTGGAAAAAATGAAGTATATACAGTGAAAAGCAATCACTTAATAAAATACAAGTATAGACTAAAACAGTATAAGAGGATCAAAAAAATCTCTACTGTTGACAGGCAGACTATAACTGCAGGAAACAGAGTATCAGTAGTTTAAAAAGTGTTTGAATATCTGACTTGTCAAATCTTAGCATTAATTAGCCATTTACTATATTAACGAACTATTTAAACAGCTGTAGAGTTTGAGAGAAAAAAAGAAGCATTTTCAAAATTCTAGAACTATTTTCAAACATTAACTCAGACTCTCATTGCTAGTCAAATATCTTTTTGTGCGCGCTACTTTTGTGACAGTTGTGAAGTTTCCAGGATTGATGTCTTCACTGAAGAACAGACTCCCTAGAGAGTAACGCGGTCCCCTACCAGTCATGATGAGCAAGTTGTGATCCTTTATTCACTCTATACAGGATTAGCCCTGAGTTACAAATGAAGTTCTTTGGGCTGCAGCCTTCCAAAGTGTGCGAGCTTCAGAGGTTTGCTTCAGGCTCCTTGCTACGCTGAGGAAATTGTTAGAAAACATCAGAATGAGGTTCGCTTTGGGTAGGGGAAAAAACTAAAACAGCAAGATAGTATGCCTGTGGAAAAATGTATTCAAAAGAAGGAATAAAAAAAAAAAAAAAGATGATGGAAACCTGGCAGTGCTACCAGAAACCAAATTTGATGAGTTTGTGTTGTTGAACAGCAGCCAAAGACCGATATATGGGCTGTTTACAGAGGATCGGCGTCAAACTAGACATCAGGAGACCTGATCTGTGTGGTCTGTCTCTGAGCTGCTGACCTTGGGCAAGTCATTTGTCATAAGTGTATTTCCTTTCCCTTCTTTAAAACTGAAACAAAATGTTCTTTAATGCTCTAAAAAAACTTGGGATTGGATAAAGTTTGTATGTAGCTCCTCAGGTCAACAAACACTACCAGCTACAATGGGCTACTCGGCTCTATTTTTTGTTCTTTAGAAAAAGTTAAATAAGGAGAAAGAAAGCTTTGACAGCAAGCCCAGACATGTTTATCACCCATACTCAGATGGTTATCTAAATCTAACATAATTTTCAGCTTTCTGCTATAATCCTTGCCAGTGGATAATTTCTCCCTATAGATCACTCATCTTTTTGAGTGCAAGCTTATCACTTTCAATTATTCTAACTTCTGGTTGCATGCTATTACTCCCGGGTCACAAGGACGCCTTTCAGAATGGTAGAGCAGCTCTACCAAAGGTGGTGTTTCTCACCCACGCTTGTGAAAGTAGGAGAAAGCACCCTTAAATTCACTTACTTAATTTACATCCCATTGCTGTTCTCTGGCTGACCAACCAACCTAGTCGACACCAGTAACATTGCAAACTTTTCAGGACGTAACAAGTCTTAACAGTGATGCAAGATATGAAAAAACACTTACTATCTCTTGTTTATGAGCCTGGCTATTATGATACTCCTGTAGCAGAACATTGCGACTCTTCTGCTTTGCAGATCACACTTCAATGCAATTATAATGCATCCTAAAGTCCTAAAATGAAATACAGTAAAACCAAGGCATTAGCTGATGGGTACCTATAAGGTAAAAAACTTCTTCTATTAGGATTTCAACAACTAAGCCATTCCATCAAATGACAAATTCATCTTGCTGGTTGATTTTAAAATGCGCAGTTGTGAATCTTAAGGCACAGTCCAAGATGTCAGGAAAAGATGATGTCAGGAAAACTCATATTGTTAATCTATCAGATCTAGGCAATCATCACCAGGACAAATATTTCAAGAAGATGACTAGAGCAAGACGATGGGATGACAGTGAATCAAAAGTTAACATATCCTTGATATCGTCTTTATGAATGCCTTTTTGCAGCTCAGTGTCAGTTACTTGACTGGTGTGTGGTGCAATTTGCTCCTCTGATCAACAGTTAATGCGAGACTGGATGTCACCATCAGCCACCAAACGCTTGCAAGGCATCGGGTGAAAGCGTTACCCTGCAAACTGAGCTTGATCTGGGTATTGAAAGCAGCTGCTAGCAGCCTGCCAAGGGCTGTTTTATACAATCAGCTGCGTTTAGCCAGTAGCTGAGAGGCAGGCAAATGACACAGTGCAGACATGTCCTCAAGAGAATTGTGCAGCAGCACCTTCTCGACACAGAAGACAAAGATCGTCCTTTGGTGTCAGCAGATATTCTCTGTGACATCAAAGCTCACCAGTTAAACTGGAAGGGTGAACAGCCCAGGCCGTGTCAAAGACAAACCGTCCTGTCTCTGTGAAGGACTGTGATATGCTGTGACATCTGTGAAGACTGGGCTAATTTCTCATCAACAGTTACACTCTGATCTGCTGTGTTATTGGGAAATGCTAAAGCCATATTTCAACTTTTCTGAAGAAGATATTGTATATATGTAAAGTATCATTGCACTGAACTTGTTGCAAGTTGGAAAGTTCTTCAGAAATTGAGTGATTTACTTGAGAATACCCTTGCAGTATTTCAATTTACATAGAAGGTGCTCCCCCAAATACTTAAATTACTAGATCTCAGTGAGATAAGTGCTAGCTTACTATTTAAGAAACTGAGATGCAATGAGAATAAAACGTTTTCCACAGGCTTGAAATTTATCATGCATAAGGAAAGTTACTGTTCCTTTAGTTAAAAAAAAAAAAAAAGCTTTTGTGCATTTTAATATTCTGTAGTTGGGTGTAGCATATAGTATTCTTCCCATTTCACTGCTCTTCGGTATACAAGCAACAATATTGTTTCTAAATTCAGTGACTGAACTTTAATTGCATTAGCAATTAAATCATAATTATCCTAATATTTATGCAATATCCTTTGGAACCAAGAAATGAAAAGTTACCATCTTGACCAGCTACCTTGCTTATTTTTTAAATGATTGCTTAGAATCTGAACATTGTTTATCTTCAAAACACTGCATAACTCCAAAATAATCAAACCTGTCAAAAAATGTCATTCTGTCAATATTTGATTTCATTCCAGGATCAGTAAGTGTGCACAAGCACATTAGAAATAACACCTCAGTAGAAAAAAATTGTCAGGTCTCTTATTTTTCCTATTTTTTTTTTTTCTCAATTCTTCAAAGGGTAGAGATTGTGTTTTACACAATAGAGGGAAACAATAAGTTTCTCAGATAGACGGATATATGCACAATTATGCTTATGTTGCTAAGTTTATGCTCTAATATTGGTGGTATGTGCCAAGAGCTGAACACAGACTCCAAAGTTAAATTGTTTAAATGGAGATAAATAGGTGTCCAGAGGACAGGGACTGAGTGCTTTATCGTCTAGAGAGCTGGGAATCCCTGACTTCCAGTAAGTTATTGCTAAGGTGTATGACAAGATGATAGAACACAACTTTATCATCTATTATCATTTATTTGATTTTAGAACTTACTCGGACATTTGAGTTATGATTTGAATTTGTGTTTAAAGCTCGGTTGGTACTGTGGAAGCCAAAGGGTCTGTGAGCCGAAGGAGATGAGAAAGATCAAGCAGAATCCGCACTGAAGGGTTTAAAAGAACACCATGTTTTTTGCATTTTTTAAAATATCCTATCTCTAAAATGTCTCTCTTAACCTGAATTCATGACATCAAATGTAATAGGAGTACAATACAGTAAAAAATTTAGTTAGAAAAGAGCTTTACTCATGAGTACACTTCATTTATTTATTACAATATGCACAAACCAAACAAGATTTGCTCTGTTTTCCTAAACACTAGGTGAACACCTAGAAGAAGATAGTTAATGGTCTGAAAATCTTTTTACATAACACAGAATGCAAATGATGGATACATAAAATGATGTTATATAGAGTGTGTATTAAGTGTTATGAAAGGCAGGAAGATCATGATGATGTTACGGGGTTTTTTGTTGTTGTTGTTGGTTTTTTTTGCCTTTAGTAAGAATTGATTAGGAGAACACCTGGAAAATAGTGAAGAGAGAGTATACAGAAGAGAAGGAGAGGGGACGACATACAGGGGGAAAAGTGAAGGGATGAAAGAATGAACACGAAGGAGAGTGTGGAGCTGAAGTGAAAAATCCAAAATGGTATGGGGCACAACTGAAGTACACTGCCCACCAGTAGCTGGTGGAGAAAAGCCAGTCGAAGCTGATGACATTTCCACTCACTTCTTAGCAGCCTTCGCAGCTGTGATAAGCATCTTAATATCTTCTCCCCAGAGATTTTTTCCTAGATGGTTTGCTGGGTGAGAGCACATCACATTTAATCTAACATCTCCTGAGGGAATCTTTCCAGTGCTTTCCCGTGATCACAATTTTTGAAGTGAGGGATTACCATTAGTTGACGTTTTACTGTTGACCACTAATAATAGTTTCATATCTCCTGTCTCATCCTATGTTATTCTGTTTCTTATTCTATGTGGAAGATGGGCTATTTGCAGTGCATACCGTTTGCAAATTTTACCAGGTCTCTCTTCATACATTATTCACGAAAAATATTCTGATTGTATAAATATGTTTGTTTTGGAACTATGGGTTATTCATGAACTTTTCATTTAGATTTTGTTTTGAAGTCCTGTGTCTTTGTAGCAGTGAATGCTACTGTACTATTATTGCTTCCCCTTCTGTTCATAACAGGTTAAATGAGATGGGGAATAGCCACATGGGGAATTGTGAACTGGGCACACAGCAATTGCAAGGCTATTTTTTTTCTGACAAGAGAAAGAAAAGGACCTATTTAGGTATTTTTAAAAATGGAAAAGCTTCTCAAGAATGTGAAATTGAATTCATAGTTTTTATTCAAATTAATGGATATAAGCGTATTTTCGCAGTATTTGCTCATGTCGAATAGTATTGATAGATACTCTCTAAGGAGAAAATGGTGTTATAACTCGCCCATGGATTGGATGTGAGGGCCATACCTTGAGTAAAAGTAATGGCTGTGGTTTCACTGTCCTGAAATTGTCGCCCGTATTTGGAAAACACTGGGATCTGTTCTCCTCTCCCCAAAGACTGTCCATCCTACAATAAAACATGGATTTTACAGACTGAGGGAAGGCAGTAGCAGCCCAGTGAAGCTGCTGCTCTACTAATCCATATGCCAAGCAAGTGTTTGTGTTACTCTAGTTCTGAAATTTGTCTGAGGAACAGATCTGTAGCTGAGACAAACCCCGAGAATTTTGCTGTCCTCCATTGAACTGCTTGGCATTTATCAGGGGCACGTCTTAGATTTATGTTAAAATAGAAAAAGTATCAGTTATACATATTTTTGTCTTAAACTATGGAGAGATTTTAAAATCCATTGCATCTATTTCAAAATTACTTGCTTGATACATTTTGCACAGAACAAGCTGAACAGAGACTGAACAAAAAGAGTCTTGTAAAGGAAAATAGGGTAACAGGCCTTTTAACTGACTACAGCAGCGGTTGTTTCGAGTGAAACACGCCGAAAAAGTAAAGCGGCTTGGAAAATTGATCAAATAAGAGCACAGGTTTGCTTTTTGAAACTTTATACGTTGCTGAAAAATACCACTAGAAAATGATTCAGCAAAGAAAGTCATAGGCACAAATATCCCATGGGAAAAGCGATAAAGCATTTTAACAAACTATCAAGAGAAATGATTAATTCTATATCTTTTCTAAATAAGATCTGGAAATTACCTTTTAGCTACCTCCAAGATGTTGGCTTCGGTACAGATGGATGTACATCTTTGTCTGCATTGCCAGAAGAGGTCACGTTGTGTGATTTAATGGTACTTTCTAGCTTCAAAATCAATTCCACTGTTGTATAGGTTTTCCAATAGGATGAATAGAGGGGAAAGGGAACAACCATGATGTACCTGTGCACCCATGACAGCTCCAATATCTTTTATTACTTCTTTGGCAGGCAGAAGATTGCTCTGGAACCACTTCTCCCTTCTCCCTGCTCTGGGAAGTCTCTGCCTCCTGAGCCATGGGAAAATTAGCCATTTGAGCTGCTTGTAGAAGTGGCATCAGGCTCATCCAGCCTCACGAATATTGCCAGCCCCGAGAGAGACTTGCATAGAACCACATCGCCTGTATCTGAGGCTGACTTTATTTACAGAATAGGTGATAGAAAGCAGGCTACACCAACAAGTCTTCCTTATGATAGGCAACCTCTGGATCTCCGTAGTGACATGCTGTCTGCATGATGTTTCTTAATCTCTTCACTTAATGCTGCCCTTTCACACGTGAAGCAGTGGCAGGGGTTACATAAATACAATTAGTATGTGTGTAATAGATTTGCCATATTCAGAATATATGAAAGCTAGCTGACATGTAATTTTATTTAACTTGACTAAACCTATTCATTTTCTGCAATGCAATTCCAATTTGCAGCAAATATATCGAATGACAGGCAGACTTTTATGAAGAGGATAAGACCAAGTTTTTTCAACAGACAGATGAATGCTAGTAATATGAGAAATTGTGATTTATTTAAGAAACATGAGCCGTCAGAAATCTCTTTGTGACATCTTGCTTCCATTTGGCTGTGCTGTGGATGTGGCAGTAAATATTAGCGCAAGGTAACATAAAAATGCAACTCACCAAATCAGTGTATGACAACTATTAATAGTTGCTAGAGACATGTTAGAATCAAATTGCTACTGTCCATTGCAACTTCTCCACTGAAAAGGGATGTTTTAATTGTGCAGATTGGCTAGACTCCTTCCAAGCAGCTGTTGAGGTCACTGGTCAATCCCCTCGGTGAAATCCACCCATGTGCTAAGCTTCACTGCAGACCTCTGCGCGGTCGCCTTTAAATGGAGGAACAAATGGGATTTTAATCGGAGAACTCGTGCCCAGTCTCTGCTTCTGGGTGAATTTCATTTGAAATAATTATAAAGTTATATTTTGGTATTACAAATCAAATACTTCACCCCTTTTATTCTGTACATTTTCTGATTCATTCAAATTGTTATGTTCAAGAAATTTATTCCGGCTGTGGATTTGTACAGTTATACAGTATACTGCCGTAAAGTTGAATAAAAGTGTAGCTTGTTGATGGATTACACAAATAACTAATTGCAATTATATAAACCAAAAACGAAAACCAAAGAGGATAGTCTGTCTATTTACAGAATATTTGTGTCTAGAGAAAATTTGCAAAGTATTAACCACGCATTTTTAAATCATTTTGCAAATCCACTGCTTCTTTTACTCACAGGTGGTGGTTACGGCTGTGTGGAATAATTACTAAATTGGCCAAGAATATAAAAGTACAGCATTGTTCACATATTAAGGAAAGTCATAAAATCAAGAGGCTTCTGAGGTAGAATGCAGCCGCAGCTGGCACACGAAGAGTGCAACATCTGCGATTCCCTGTACAAGGTTGTTTGTGAAACTACACGAGGGATGGAACAGAACACAATTTTTCTGTGGCCTTCCCTTGTGACGAATAGCAGATATGGGAACGAGATGGTACTATGGAAGAGATAAGCTGCCTACTTGCTCACTACAAAACAGATAAGCGGCCCTACACGCTACCCGAGCCAACATTTCGTCAAATGTTGATGAAATGCTGTCCTTTGTGCGAACTTTGCTCATTACAATGTACTAAAACACACCTCCATCCCGGAGGCTACCTGCCCCCAAGGTGCGATCACTCTTCCTTGAGTACACCAATCATAATGAATGTATTTATGACTAAAGTCACTTAAACTCCACTTTGAAGATAAAAAATAGTATAAAAATAGCCCGAGAGAGGGGGCATGTGTGGGAAGACAAGGAAGTCGAGGAGAACTCCAACGCTGACCTTCGGGACCAGTCGATGGGCTGAGCCTTTCTCTGCCCCCCCCCCATAGGGACACCTTTGGGTAAGACTTAGATTATACCGAGTGTTTCCTCAGGGAACTTAGAAATTTCTCTAGAGAATCTCTATCCTACATTTATAGCCAGGCTGTATTGTTTATAACTTTGTTGCGCGTTTTGTATACTTAACGATATCTCTATTTGCATGTGCTTTGCAGACAGTGTATTTATCACCGGCAATCCTAAGAACATATATATCGGTTGTTTAAATAAACTGCACTGTTTAAGTAGGTAGTCATTTCGGTTTCTCACTGAATGCGACCAAAGACTCGAGAGTGGCCGTGCTAGTTCATGAGCACGACTAGACTGAAGGCGCAGTCCACTATTAGTGTATCCAAATCGTAATAGTTTAATACATGTTAAACGCGATTGGACTGATAGTGCTGAATTGGGCATCACTCAGAATTTAAACCTAGCCGCACCTAGCCTCCCACCTCGGTGAGGAGTGTTAGAACGCAAGGGGGTTTATCTTCTGCCAAAACCGCTTTGCCCCTTTCCACGCAACAGGCTGTGTGTTAGGGTAGACAAGAAGTGCAAAGAGGTGACTAAGGTGAAAGAAAGAGCTGAAGGGCCGACGGTATAAAATCAGGTAATCTGATCTGGATAGCTTTGAATATCAGACATATAATACTGCATGTGTTGTTAAAAACCAATTGCAGTGATTCTAATTCTAATTAGCATTAGATTCTGATTCTGAAATGCGGTTCTTAGGCTTGGTTTTTAGATTTGTTTTTGGTTTAGTGAAATGCACATTTAAATTACACTGGATGAAGTGCAGAAACAGTCCTGGGAACAGAGATCAGAATGCAGGAGGCCCCTTTCTCGTTTAAATTCCTGTATTCAGTATTCTTTTTTTCCTGGTTGTATGACTTTGCATTTGGCATTGAAGCATGTTCTTGAAAACATAACAAAATAAGTTTGGGGGGTTTATTTTTTTGTTGGTTTTTTTTTGTTTATTTGTTTTTGTGTGGGGTTTTTTGTTTGTTTTTGTTTTTTTTTTACTGATACCTTTTAGAAACTCTTTGGGTTTTGCCTGCTATTCAGCTCAATGTTCAAAATTTCCTAAAAGGAAATTTTTGAAATTGAAAAACATTTAACCCAAAGAAAATTTGACACTGATGATCAAGTGGTAAGACCCAAATGAACTAAATGAAAAACTGTGTGTGGTGGCCATCCCAAGTACAGTAGGGCATAGAGTTGATAAGGAATATCAAAAGCAGAAAAAATTACACCTTTGCTTGCAACTTTTCTGCTCCTAACCTCTACATCTCTGCCTCAAAATAAGGAAAGAAAAAGAAAGCATGAAGATTAATGTAACTTTGTGATGTCATACAGTTTTGTAGCAAATCCATACCCAACCTATCTTTAAAACAGCAGGAGTTTACGAATGGCTTGTGGAGCATAATAGGATGACATAAATCACTGACTCAATTCTTTCATAAAATGTCTTTTAAAGTCTACTTTAGAACAATATAAATCAATTTTGGAACATCAATAAGGCAGTCAAAGGCATGCACTCTGACTGCAGACATGCTTCTGGGGTAGTTGAAGGCACTCTCTCTCAACATTCAGGCAGCATATCCCCTCATTGCATTTCATTGTCATGCTGCAGTCAGTCTTGAGCTTCAGAAGCTAAAACGACAACAAATTAACCTAACCTGCTCTGCTACGGACTACTCCTAAAAAAGCAGTCCAAAGAATGGCTTTTGCCAAGATTTACTTTTTCCTCGTAGGCTCTGCAAGGAATGTGTGGGCTATGTTCACGGAGTATTAGGAAAACTAAAATTAATTGAGTAAGGTAGGAAAAAAATGCTGTTGCTATTATGGTAGACACATGGTTATATTTGAGGAAATGAAGGTTGTTCTTGTAGTAAAAAGAATGATATCTAATAAGCTGTGTAATGACAATATAACAAGGTCATCCTCCGTTACACAGAGAGACAATAGGCTGTGATAGATGATTTCAATATATGAAGCATGCCGTGTTGGTCTTGGAATATTAAAAACTGAAAAGCTGTGACTTATTTTGAGACATATTTATTTACAGATAAAAACATATGTTAAAATATTCTGTCATAATGTCAAGAAAGAGAGAAGTTAACTTTTAAAAGAAAGCTCTCTTGTAAACCCAAGCCTGCACTGCATTTTTTGAAGGCCTGCTTCAGGTGTACCTTGATGGGTTTCTGGTAATTGTCTCACTCTCTTGCTGCTTAAGCTAGTGAATGTGTTTTTCAATTCTTTCTACTCTCTTGCTAGTACCATTTTCCCCGATGCTTTACAAATATCTGCAATCTGATATGCAGCAACAACAATGGGAAACTCTCTTCCATGTCTGCATACTTTCTGTTACTAAACACACTGTTGGGAGCCAACCAGTCTGTATCCCTTAGCATCATTACTCTTTTCTATCCTGGAAGATGAAAAGCACAGGAAAAACTTGCTCCTCTTTTTAAGATGAGCATTTGCTGATTTGTTACTCCTTGCAGAGCTGTAAATGTGTACTGCTTTCTTCTCCTTATCTTCCCAGCAGAAAAGACAGATGATAGGATTTGAGTAGGGGTGTGTACGCATCTGTTATCTGCTACGCTTTGATTAGCTCGATGCTTCTATGTTTTCCTGTATATTACCTAGAATAATAACGTTGTGAGGCTAGATATGCTCACACACTGAACTTTTAGCCTATTAGGTAACTCAGGTTTTGGCCCTGAAGCCTTCTAGACTATGAGCATGATTCTAGAGTGTGAAAACCAGCATCCCACTGTCAACATCTACCTTGTTTTAATGTTTATTCTCTAGAAATCTAGGTAAGCATGGCACATGACTCCAGCAATGTGCCTTTCTGAATTCAGAAAATCAGTAGAGAAGCCACTGCGGTGTAGTGCTGATATGACCAGGAACACGTTGGATGGCTCATCATCACAAACCCTGTTATGATATTTCATCCTGCTTCAGTGAATGCTTCAAAGGATTTGGTGATTTTCATGGAGTGTCTGCAGCACTTGCTTCGCCTTGATTGTCTAATTCTCACAGCTCCATGGCAGCCTGGAGGCTTTGCTGAAGTTATAGAGATTAAATCAGTCATCATGGGACTTTTTTCTTAAAATAGGTAGAGGAACTTCACCATTCTGTTCAGGCTCCATGTTTCTCCTAACAAAATGGCAGAGTAAAATAGGGAAAAGTAACAAGGAGTTCAAGGCAGGTTATGTTGCTATTTTTCACACAGCAGAAATTCCTGAGAATGAAATGTAGACAAGGCAACATAGGCAGTTGGCAAGCTGGGTCCAAGCTAGTTCAGAAATAATGAGCTTGATGCAGGAATTACTTTATTAAATAACATGGCATTTCTTATGCTGCAAGTCAGAATTGATTGCTGTGATCATTCCTCCAGACCTGAAAATCTATTAATTCAATTTAAATTAATTAGAGGTACCTATCCAGGTTTGTAAGAAGTCAACTTACTACCTCCTTAATGATGAAATCCTATAGTATTTAATGAGGATGAATCTGTACAGTGTTATGCATATTTAATATGATTATGCACATTTAATAATTACTCTATAAGAACCTCAGATAATGGAAAATCACATGAATATTTCTGAATTCAGTGCTATGCATTGCTATGCAGTTTTCTGTTAAGCTTTACTGGATTGCTTTAAAAAGCTATGAAAAAGCTACAACTTTCTTACAAATACCACAGGTTTTGATCTTGCATGATGTTTGCTTCAGTAAAGGAAGTATTTAAGTTTTTCTTAAACTGGTCCTATATCCTTTGTGGAGATGTAATTTTACTATATGGTGTACATGTTACCTATGTTAGAGCAGTGATATGAAGGCCTGAAGTCTACATGCAGGTGTGGAACTGAAGAAATAGGTTTTACAGCAGCTCTAGGTAGGAGAATGAGGAACAAATACATACGTGCAGTCCACAAAAGGACTAATGAAAAGCTACATAAATCAGTTTGCAAATGTGTGCAGCCTCTAATTTTCCCAGATACATCGCACATAGGCTATGTGATATGATGTGATGATAAAGGTCAGTACTTGTAGGCGTGTAATACCTAGGAAAAGTATGCCTCCTGATTAAAATGCTCAATAGATACACAGTAGAAATATAGTAATTGGTAAAAATGCATAAAGCAGTGTCTGAAGAACTAATTAAAAATACACAGAAGGCTTCTGTGCTTTGATTCCTTAAGAGTTGGGCATGACAGTTGGATTTTTTGGATCGTTTAGGAGTTTGACAACTGGATGTCATACACCACTGCGATCACCACTACGTGGTATTTTGCTAGCTGCCTGCTGTACTTCCCGAGTACCAAAGAAACCTGATCGCCACATCAGGTCCTGAGTCAGCTCCATGGTTAATTTTGTGAACCTGGGCCCCTGCTGGTGGGAGAAGCAGACTTTGGAGTGGTCAATACTAATGTGTCTACAAAAAAGTGAAGAACCCCCTTAAAACTGAAAGCAGGTGGTCCAGTTTCTGGAATGCCAGTAATTTCCTGTGAAGTCATAATAAATTGACCTGGGTCATACATAATAAAAATAATATTTTCTAGAATTATTTAGTCCTCCAATACTTGGTCCCATTAAATATGTATGAGTAGTTCACTGAGTAGGTCAGTGCCAAAAGTAACAGCTATGCTTCAGGATTTTAGAGGTCATTAACGTTGATCAGTAGTCTTATTATTGGGCCCTTACCAAGAATAATGATGTTTTCTACTTGAATACAATACAAAATTAGTCTTGAATTTGATTTTTTTTTGCACTGAACTTTCAGAAGAATCCATAACAATAGACAGGAACTGCATTTGTAGTTATGGTTTAATATATGCAACATATGCTGATTTTGAAATCTGTACCCTAAAGAGCACCTCTATATTTATTAAATTGGTCATATTGTTTTCATCTTAATCAGAATGAAACTTGAGTCTGCAACAAAACTGATATGCTGAAAGAAATGAATGGTTTTGTTTTGTGTGTTATCTTTCCTAGGAAACTGTATATTCACTTGCTTGCCGATAATTCAAATTAATTATGAACAGACTTTTTAAGTAGATAGGGTTGTTTTTTTTCTCTTCATTATATTTTAATCAAAAGTTTTGGAGAGTTTCCTTTTAATATAGCAGGGATGGATCCTCTGGTTGCCACAGAATTAGATTTTTATGTCTGAAATTATGCAGAAACTGATTTAAGATGTGATGAAGCCTCTTCAACTTACAGTTGTCTAGTGTACACTGTGGTAAATTTTGACCTTGTCAGGTGAAGACAGCTGAATTATGATCCAGCCTCTGTGAGAAATGATATGTCTACCATATTAGATTAATTTCCTGTAAACTTCAACATTTTGCATTACCAAACCTTGTAAATGTCATCTTTATCCATCATCATGCAATATTTTGATGTTGCTTATGGAGCAGTTCTCATTTCATTTTCAGCTTTTCTAAAAAAGTTCTATCTCACTGTGAAACTATGCTTTTTAAGTACTGTATTTTTATTAGTTTTTGTCAAAGTCTGCACAGCAGCCCTTAAAAAGTTAATGAATGTGGCTTAATTTCACTGTAAATTACTTGAAAGCACTTCACTTTGAGAAAGACTGGATTACTTTTTTCTTTTTTTCATATTTTCTGTGAAGGAAAAAAGGAATGTCTGCGTTATTGTTGTAATTAAAGTAAGGAGTGAAATAAGGAAATTCAAAGATTTCATCTCATATTCAATCTTCTTTCTAACTAGCTGCCTTTCTGTCCTTAACTTAATGTGTAGCACTACATTCTAATAAGAGCTTAGATCTATGAAAGAAAAATAAAGTAACTTATGGAAATCTGAAAATCCGAAGATCTAAATTAAAAAAGAAACCTGAAGCCCTAAAGATATGCCTTTAAATCTGTACTCAAAGTGCTTTCTTTTCTTCTGTGAAAACTATATGTAGACAGTAATGATGAGCAGGGTTTCCTTGCCTGATAAATTACATTGGCTTAGCCAATCAAAAGCACAAAAGAAATATCCTATTTCTCAGGGCTTATATGAGGTAGAAATTCTGGTCCATCTGCTTAAATCCTTCAGCTATTAACACTCTTAAGACATTATGTTCCTAATGAGAATGCAGTGTTGCAGTTGAAGCTAATTTATATTTCTAATTTATCTTCCCAAGCTGGATTCAGGAGATGGATTTTATCTCCTCTGTTCTTATTCCACTGGTTAATGATTTTTATTTATCTGTCATGGAATATCCATTTAATATCTCCTTTCATTTAAGCCATTTAAATGTGATGGTTTAGTTTCTTTTAGTTCTGTTTACCTCTTCAGCTCCTCGTATTCAAAGTTAAGAATGTAAATTTGTTGCCTTTAAATGAGATTGTCCTAAGTCTTATCCTGTTGATTGTATCCATCCTCAGATATACTGAGTACAAACAGTTGATTTTCTACTTCAATTTTTGGATAAAAATGTCTTTTGGAATATATTGATCAAATTGTTTAACCTTTAAACTAAAACTTTATCCCAAAGAAGCTTTTCTCTGTCTTTCTTGAAAAAATAAAACTGCTTTTATTTTTCTTTTTTTTTCTTTCTTCTTGTAAAAGCTTTTCATTCCATTTTTATTAAAATGTCAAAAATATGGTAGTTCATTGAGGAGAAATGTTTCTAAGTTTATTTTTGTTTTGAATTCGTGCTTTTAACCTATTTTTGTGGACTTAACCATTGTTTAACTGCCCAGGTCCTAGGAATATGGGCCACATTCCTCTTGTGTATTCTGTTATTAACACTGGCAAGCACCTCTCTACTCAGCTGGGCTACTTCATGTCAATATTTGGCTTCTTTAACCAACTCATACATTTTCTATGTAGCTCCAATCTGTTCTTTCCTCTTCTTTCTCCAGTTTCTTACAATTATTTGACACCATTGCTATGCATTGTATTAAGAGATATTTCTGAAAAAAATTTCTGGGATAGCTTTGTTCACAACATTTTTGTGACTGAAATCATACTTTCAAGGTAAAAATAGTCATGAAATATAAAAAAAAAATTAGAAAAAGACTGAAAGGGAAAATGAATCTGTTTTGATAAAGAATACATTACTTCAAAACTTTTTTTTCTATTTTTCTCCTTATATGCTCTTTTTAAATTATTAATAATAATTATTATTATTTATTATTAATAATTATATTATTATTTGTCTTCACTTCTAAATGTGTAGTTCTTATTTTCTGTGTGGATTATCCAGAAGAGGGAGCCATGAGCATATACACTTAAACTGTATACTGCAAAATCATAGTCATTAACAATAAACTTAACGTTTATGTGAGATTTATAATGCAATTCTTCTCCAAAGTAACGGTTGCTAGGTCACCTGTGGCCAACATATTGTAACCTAGCAGGATATCTGAGATGTTGAACTAACTACATTATTTATTAGTGTCGTCAAGACTACTTTAAATCACACGCTTTTTTTTTTTCTTCGTTATGAATGTGTGTGCTTTTGAAATGAAAACCTTTTAGCTACACTATATAGGCAGAAGGGTTATACCGTAGTAAAACTACATGCTGTTTATTTTATAGATCAACAATATATGCAGGAATGTGTTCATTTGTAAAGACTTCACGGCATATTCCAATTTTAAGATCAACACTTTAAATTCAGAGGAAAGGAAGGGTAGTATCTAGGGCTCAGCATGGAGGCTGAGCGCCATGAAGGAACTTCCTATTTAACCCCCTTGAAATGCAGAAACTTGGAGTTTGGTGTTCTTGAAAAGAGGTTTTTTTAATCTCTGAAGACCATGGTGGAGAAGTGGTCACTGTTCAGACACACATAGTCCTGGGCTCCTTTTCTCTGCCCACCCGAAGGAAATCCAACAAGCAGCCAGATTCCCTGGCACCTAAGGTTTCTTATAAGACACGTTGTCATACCGGTGGTTTGATAGTCCATGACAGGTATAGAAAAGTACAGTAAAAGTCTGTGAGCTCCTTTGTATACAATTATAGGTGTGGTTATATAGCTCCCCCAAACAATTCTTGCTCAGACGTGCATTGATGTTTAGATTTACATCTGCATCAAGCTTGACAGTGCTGTTTTAATAGCTTTTCAATATATTTCAAAGACTACAATCCACAAACAACAGGCAATGGGATGTGTGTGTGGACTCCTGGCTTCCTGAAGGATGCCTGGCTATGACCATTACGGGCATTTGCCACCTGGACCAAAACCAGCAGCTGCTTCTGTAGTGATATGCCAACATGTTGGGTAAGGAGATCTGACTGTACAAAGCCTTTACATACTGATCATATCATATATCAGAGCAATTTCCCTTTTGAAAAAGCCACTTTTGGAGCCTGATGGAGAAGCTGACCAATATGGTCAAAGACCAAGGGGTGCCAGTACCTCCGTCACCTCTGAGATTTACTCAGCAGGGCTTGCTTTCTAGTACTTTGATTTGTACTTCACATTTCCATCTGCAGTGACAACCATGGTACCTAACAATGCTAATGTGTATCAAATAATTTCTAGTCATCTGATCTTGAATTATCTCGTACCGGCATCAGGTTTTGGCATCAGATTTGGTTGTCGCATCAGGTAAAAAGGCTACTGAAATTACAGTGCAGAAGAGAAGAAAGGTGTCCTGCTTCGGGGTGAACTTCTGTTCAGTGAGAGAGGCCCTTGCTCACGCTCGTTGGCATGGCAACCAGGGTCAGCTGACCTGGGTGGTTACCCTGTGGAAGGGTCACACCTGTGGACAGGTCAGGTGACCCAAACCGACCAATCGGGTGTTCCAGCCCATCTGCCATGCTTGGTATAAAAGCTGAGGGACCCAAGAGGTCAGGTTGGCTCCCCTCTGAGGATTGTTTTCTGAGGGCTCTTCTTCTTTGGCTCTTCTCCAGTGGGCTCTTCTTCAATGGCTGACGTCTGAGGAGGACCCCGTCAGCTCATCTGCCTTTTGATCCTGGTCAGTGTGTTCCAGTTCCCATTTGTCACTGAGTCCAGCCTGGAACTTTCCCAGTGCCTGCCAGTGACATCTCCCTGGGAGCTTGATACGGTTTTGTGTATATTTGTATATTTTCTATCTGTTTTATTATTTCCTTTTTATTTTTTATTTTATTATTAATATTTCATTAAAGTAGCTTATTTTTTTCTATTTTTCTCTCTTTATTTTCTCTTTCTTTTTCTTTATCTCTTGTCTTCCTCTCCTTAGAGTGAGAGGTGGGGGAGAGCATCTGTCATCTTGTCATTGGGCAACCTGGCCCAAACAATGACAAAAGGAAACCTGCTGATATGTTCTACTATTCCAAGCCTGAAAACTAGTGATAGTCTCCAATGAGCAGATCTGCAAGTGAATGTTAAAAATGTCGAATAATTTTTGGAAATGTTAGGGACAACCTCAGGGTTTTCCTGTTCCTGACTCCATCCCCCTTCATTCCCTATGTGAAAATGTTGAAAGTAAAATTTTTAAAGTACAATGCCTGCTTTAATGCTTTGTTTTGTGAAGTGCCAGTGTTGTGTGTGTTCAGTTGATGTGTCTTGTGAAGTACTCACCCCCTGCATTTTGCAATGTTGTCATGGGGACCATATAGATAGGCAGACAGTTATGAGACCAGATGTCCTAGTAAATGGTTTCTATTTAACAGTTTGTAAAATGCTCTCAGAAACCATGTATCTTAATTAGGAAAACCACTTTTAAAATCTGTCCTTAGCCAAATAAAAAGGTAAACATGCTGTGAGTTCCCCCAATTTCCAGATTCTGAATGGCAACCTAACCCACTTCATCAAATGTTTTCTCAAACAGAATGTTATTAAAGGTCCTGTTTTACTCTGTGGCCAGCTTATAACTGAAAGCCATGATGACAGCAGCAGCACAGAACAAAAGCTTCAAAGACTACTTCTGATTCTCTATTAATTTATGCATAATGGGGAAATAATTGTTCATCAGGAGTTGTGTGGAATGTGGAATCTGGTAACATTCAAGATAACAGCAAATTTGAAAGTCTATCAAGTCTCTAGACGTCATAAGGTGACTACTGAACAGCTAGCTATGTTCTTTAGTTAGCAGTAAATGAATAAAAAAATTTATTACTATGACATATGAAGTAGCAAAGGGAAAATCCATTTCCAGTTTCTTCTAGTTATGTTCAATCCTTTAGAAAATCTATATAACAGTCTCTGTCTGAAATGATTAAAAAATCAATACACACTTCTTTTTTGAGAATTGTGTTTTGATAACCTTTCTACAAGTACTGTTCTGGACATCCTTCACCACTTGCCTGGATGCATTATCTGTAATTGTCTTTTAATAGACTGAGACTAAATTATTAGAAAAGAATTGCATCGCCAGGGAGTAAGGGTTGTCAGATACCAGTGAGATGTAATACATCAAATGCTGTTGTATACAGCCTTATCTCATAGGCTGTTTGTTTTTAGGAGACTTTTTAAAAAAAAAAAAGTTTTTGACTCTTGTAACCTATTCTAGTTCAGAACAGGTAAAATAATGAATGCAAACCTGCATGCAGGTCCATAGAATTAATGAACCAATGGCAACAACATCATAGCGGATAAAAGGTTCACGACCTGAAAAGCAGATACAGCAAAGTTTCTTTTTAGTAGAGCGTACATGTTGTTTTTTTTTCTCCACAACTAAAGACGGAGTTGAGTAGGAAAGTGTAGAGGGGTTTGCTTTGGCACCACAAGTTGTTTACTGTGTTCCTTCAAAGTACTTGTCTACTTCACTGAGAAAGCATTTGAGCAATAGTTTGACAAGGCCTTGACAAGTTCTTGAATGCTTGGGTTTTATATCTAAGCAATTTACTTACTTTGTCATTAGAACAAGTATTTAACAGTTTTATGTATCCAGTGTCTTATCACCTACATAATCATATTAACAATTAACAGTTACATATAGGTTGACAACATTTAATTAGAGAGGGTATTTGGATGGTGTTTTGGAATCCATCAGTATGTCTTATGTAATTTATTTAAATTATTTTAGTGATGAGTTTTAACAATTGCCTCAACACATTAGCAAAAACAAGAGCTAGATGAGAATGACACCCCAAATTTACAGTTAGGAAAAGGCAGTTGTGCTTTATGGTTATGATACTTTGAAGAGAGGAGCAGACGTGTGGCTGGGCAACAGAAAAGAGGTCCTTCCTCCACACGGCAGTGCTAACTCGAGGGTCACCTACACAGTGGAGGACTTTATCAGGAACCTGAGGACGAGGGAGAGGAAACCCAGCCTTCAGATGTGAGATACGCTTTGCAGGTTGAGGAGCAGAGGGGCAGTGAGGAGCGTCCCACTGGAGACTGGGAGTGACCAGGAGTCTTCCTTTTCCCTATGGGCAGAAGGGCTCAGAGTAAGAAAATATATGTGACGGAGGAGCGAAGGAGCCTAAGACCAAAGTAATTTCTTCTTTAGCAAAAAAAGGGCCTACTATTTGCTTCATAGGGTAGGGAACACGCTAGGAGTGGGATAGTTATGTTTCCCAGGCAGTAGCAAGATCATTTCCTTTACTGACACAAAAAGCTAAGCTTTCCTTTTACTACTCTCTCGTGTGCTTTGGGGCCGAGAGGAGATGTGGCCTTACCACTACTGTATATGGGTGCACTGGAGGGAAGAGCCTCTGCATAACATCTCCATTCCCCTGTGCACCTATGCCCAGGGTAGGATTTCACCACATGAGTTTATTTTAGGCCTCCAGCTAATTTTTTTTTTTATTGTGGCACTCACTACGCTGTGCTGTGCTGATGGTAGACTCCATAAATGTTTCCCCTTAGTACTTAGACCGTTCTTGATTTTTAGGAAAGAAAGAATGTGAGAAAAGATTTCTTGCATGGACAATCTGTCTGTGATAAACACAATAGAGAAAACAGTGTCTGATTCTCTGGGATTTGATCTGTGAGGAGGGAGTCTTAAATTTCAGAAGCCGAGGTCTCAGGTGCTTAAGGTATGAATCTGGGGGACAATACATATATTCTGATTTTTCAGAAAAAGTTTAGCTTAACATGCGCACTACTCTTTGCCAAGAATGCAAACGAATGTACCACAGTTTTGACTTTTCAGGGGCTAAGCTGTTTGCACCAAGTTCATTGTTTCTAGAACAGAAAAAGGAAAGACACATTCTTTGGTAGCTCCTTGAATATTTTCTTTTATTTTAAAATGAACAATTTGTACAATCCTGAATGAAATAAAAGTTTTAGGCCTATTATTACATTAAATATTGCCATTTCTCCCCAAAGGCACGGGGGGTAATGTGGATTCTGCCATTGATCTGAGCGGTTCTAGGAACTGTCTTTCTGAGCCTTTGAGAGATGAAAGTCAGGAGTTGTGCTTCTCTGAAGATTTTGGAAAAGCATAATGAATTAAATGTACCTTTTTATATTTTATTTAATAGGATAGTGGTTTTTGAAAGGCATTAATGAAATTCTGGGCCCTACTGAAATCAGTGGGAGTTCTGTGATTCACCATTTTAGGGCCAAGATTTCATCAGGTGTGAAATTCCCTACATGTTGCTTTTGCAAGCGCTTTAAAGAAAAAGAAAACAAAACTGAAAACTGAATGACATAATTACATGCTGGAACATCAGGGCTGGTGAAAGCCACCTTGCAAAGCTGACAGAAAATATAATTGTTATTGTTGTACTTGAAAGCCATTAAAAGATGCGTACAATGTTTATATTTTCTCTGATTTGGTAGTTTATGGCACTGGAAAAACCTGCTGCAAAATAAATTTTATAAAGTCTGTTATTTATTTCAATAAATTGGAAATAAATTGCTGTCCAGCCAGCATGGGTTTAGGAAAGGGACGTCCTGCTTAACCAACCTGATCTCCTTCTAAGACCATGTGACCCGCCTTCTGGATGCGGGGAAGGCTGTGGACATTGTCTATCTGGACTTTGGTAAGGCCTTTGACACCGTCCTCCACAGCATTCTCCTGGAGAAACTGGCGAATCGTGGCATAGACAAATGTACTCTTTGCTGAGTTAAAAACTGGCTGGATGGCTGTGCCCAGAGAGTTGTGATTAATGGGGTGAAATCCTCTTGGTGGCTGGTCACCAGTGGTGTCCCTCAGGGCTCAGTTCTGGGGCCATTTTTATTTAATATCTTTATCAATGATCGGGAGGAGGGGATTGAGTGCACCCTCAGTAAGTTTGCAGATGACACCAAACTAGGTGGGAGTGTTGATCTGCTGGAGGGTAGGAAGGCTCTACAGAGGGACCTGGACAGGCTGGATCGATGGGCCAAGGCCAGTTGTATGAGGTTTAATAAGGCCAAGTGCCGGGTCCTGCATTTCGGTCACAACAACCCCAAGCAACGCTACAGGCTTGGGGAAGAGTGGCTAGAAAGCTGCCCAGCAGAAAAGGACCTGGGGGTGCTGGTGGACAACCAGCTTAACATGAGCCAGCAGTGTGCCCAGGTGGCCAAGAAGACCAACAGCATTCTGGCTTGTATCAGGAATAGCATGGCCAGCAGGAGTAGGGAGGTGATTGTGCCTCTGTACTCGGCACTGGTGAGGCTTCCCCTCGAGTACTGTGTTCAGTTCTGGGCCCCTCTGTACAAGAGGGACATTGAAGTGCTGGAGCGGGTCCAGAGGAGAGCTACCAAGCTGGTGAGGGGTCTGGAGGCCAAGCCATATGAGGAGAGGCTGAGGGAACTGGGCATGTTTAGTTTGGAGAAGAGGAGGCTGAGGGGAGACCTCATTGCCCTCTACAACTCCCTGACAGGAGGTTGTAGAGAGGTGGGTGTTGGCCTCTTCTCCCAGGTGAATAATGACAGGACCAGAGGACATGGTCCGAAGTTGCAGCAGGGGAGGTTTAGATTAGCTATTAGGAAGAATTCCTTTCCTGAAAGAGTGGTCAGGCCCTGGAACAGCCTGCCCAGGGAGGTGGTTGAGTCCCCATCCCTAGAGGTATTTAAGATAAACGTGTAGATTTGGCACTTCAGGGCATGCTCTAGTGACAGAGATTGTAGGGGGTTTTTTTTGTGTGTGTGTCTGGTTGGACTCGATCTCAAAGGTCCTTTCCAACCATGAAGATTCTATGATTCCATGATCCTATGAAATATGACACAGGAGGGAGGGAAAGATAATTTTTGTATCACAAGAGAGAAACCGTTAACCACATTATCCACATTGTACCTGTACAATAGAATTTAGCTTGGAAACTAAAAACAAAACACAAACAAGTTTTGAATAAACGTCATAAATCTGTAGTTTGCCTTTACTCTAGATATTAGGTTCAAGAATAACAAGAAAGATATTTAGTACAAGTTTGATTTATGTTTCTATTTATTTATCAATGGAAATGAGAGACTGAAGCTTCAAATAGAATAAAATGTAAAGAATTAAGTCTGAGGTTGGTCCTGAAGCCAACTACTTTGAAAAGTCTCTCCCCTAGACATGACCAGCTGATTTTGTTGCTGAAAATTCTGCGAATATTCCACTGTCAGGAGCAGTTAGAGGCTTTACACTGCAAGAAGTATTTATAAAGAAAACCCCATTGAATTATTGTGTTTGAAATAGCTATGGTATTAACAGGCATTTGATGTTCTTATCCAAAGACAGAAATTAGTCTTTTTATCAAGTTCAAAGAACTTCTATGTATCTTATGCATGGTGAGCTGCATTGAAATCACCAATCAACTTCTAATCAACTGCTAGTCCGTTGTTTCCTTGAACTGTCCATGGCTGTAGCTGCTCTATGTGGACTGGCACACTGTTTACATTTTGAGAGGAAATACACACCAGAAGTTTTTTAAGTAAAGGACACAGTCAGTTATTAGGTAGTGTAATTCCTGGTCTACCCTGCAACATGTGAACTGCAGACTGAAGTGTTTACTTCTAGAAGAGTACCAAAATTTGTCGTAAGACTTCTGGACGTGGAGAATGTATGGAAAATGTTCTTTTCCTAGATATCTGTTCCGTATACTGATCACTTTAAGAAAGTGTGTATGTTATTTCTAATCTGAATATGATTTGCTGTATTTTGCAATCAGCTTTCTCTTTTTCAAAGAAGTCCACAAAGCAGCTATTTAGATGTGATTCTTTCTTCAAAAGAACTGCAAAACTGAATTTAGATTTGATAAAAGAAAAAGAATTAAAATGAGGATTGGGTGCATCGAAAGGAATTAAGATTAGATGGTAAAATTATATAGTCATTGGATTAATTTTTGTGTACATTTGTGCAGATTAAAAATTGTGCCTATATGTATAATGTTATTATTCCTTCCTTTTTATAAGGTTTTCTGTGTAAGTTAGTAAGTACTGAGGATTTTTTAAGAAAGCAAGAGTGATGGCATGATCAACTGCCAAAAAGAGGAGTTTTTGGGTAGTGTGAGACTATAAAAAGAAAGGAAAAATAAGTGAAGAAGAGACAAGGGTGGAGATGTAGGCAAGTCTTAAAATATTCAAGATCCAAAAAATGAGGCAACTGTATCAACTTTATAAGGCTGTTACCAGTGGGAGAATTAAAGTAGAGGGTAGTTTGACCAAACCAGGAAGATTTAAAGCAGTATTTTGAGTGACCTCAATGAGAACAGGATGTGTGTCACTGAAATGAAGTGTTACTATGATGGGGAGCTATTTGTCAGGGTTTGGGTATTTACTGCACTGTAAGCTAGGAGAAAGAAGCAATGGAAAGGCAAAAATCATATGGTTGTTACAGCTTGTTTGTTGGAGGAATCTATAACTCACGGGTTGCAGGCCTGGGTGCTGGGAGGTCATGGGAGGTGATAGAGCTAGATTCATGAAGGAGTTAAGTTGAAAACCAGGGAAGTTTTAAATGATGGCACAGTAATTACATTGAGAAATTTTTCATGACGATGCAAAGGTATTGACAATGCATGGAAGTCTCTTTTAATACCAATTCCTTAATCCAAGCATTTTCAAATGCTTTATTATAGTGTTTTAACTAGGGATCCAATAAGATTTTAGATGATCCAGCGCTTTCCATACTGGTCATAGAAGTTTGGAACAACACAATTGGAGACCTCTGACACATCAGGTGAAATCTCCCCGGTTGACTTTTTGGATGAGTTCGGGGCACTAATAATGTAGCATTGGAGAAGATGTTTTCCTGAAAAGATAACATTTCATGCAGTCATGAAGGCAGATCTAAGGTAGAAAGCATATTTCATTATCTATAATTTATGTTGTTTAAGTGAGGACAAGTATAGGTAATGGCATTGATTAAAAGAGAAAAACACAGAAATAAAGAAGCAATTATTTAAAAAAGAAAGGCCAGATTGAGACCATTCTAAATAAAATTTGAAACTTTTTGAATTGCTTTCAGTCTTTCTGGCAGTAAATGAAGAAAGTGCTGATGCAGAGTGAAATTTTGTTTAGCTGCCTTTGATTCCATGGCAATAGATGGTCGTTGTCCCCTCATCTGAGCTGCCAGAACACCCCGTGAAAAAACCCAGATCTCCTGGAGTACTGCTGTTTCTGTCTCTCTGGTTTTAGGTTTAACAGGGTTGGATATTTGATGAGATTTGGGATGTGGTACATAACAGGTTTTGATCAAGATATGAGCAAGCTACAAAGAGATTACTGCATATTTTATAGCATTATATTTTTTGCAGGAGTTGCATTTATATTAGTTATTATACTGCAGAAACTCACTATAGAAAACAGACGACTGGAGATCAGTTTATGTAACCAAATCTACATGAGTCATAAGGACAGCCAGAGACTTTTTTTTCTGAAGAACTGAGATCTGAAAGAATGCGATATAATCCTATATGTAAATCCTACCTTGGCGAGTGTCTGCATATGGAGGTTCGACGTACCTGTGAATAAGTGAGATTTATTTTTCCACTTTTGTTTTTCAGAGTTTCGATGCACTTCTTATAATCACAATTTTCTGAGATTTTCTTTTCTGTGGAACCTCCTCTTTCTGCCTGTTGAGTTGACCCTGGCTGGACACCAGGTGCCCACCAAAGTCGCTCTGTCACTCCCCTCCTCAGCTGGATGGGGGGAGAGAAAATACAACAAAAGTCTCATGGGTCAAGATAAGGAAAGGGAGATCACTCGGCAATTACTGTCGTGGGCAAAATAGACTCAACTTGAGGAAATTAGTTTAGTTTATTACCAGTTAAATCACAGTAGGATTAATGAGAAATAAAATTAAATCTTAAACCTCCTTCCCCCCATCCCTCCCTTCTTCCTGGGCTCAACTTTACTCCCTCTCTACCTCCTCTCTGTGCAGTGCAGAGGGACAGGGAATGGAGCTTGTGGTCAGTTCATCACATATTGCTTCTGCTGCTCCTTCCTCCTCAGGGGGAGGACTCCTTACACTCTTCCCCTGCTTCAGTGTGGGGTCCCTTCCCACGGGAGTCACTTCTCTATGAACTTCTCCATTGTGAGTCCTTCCCACAGGCTGCAGTTCTTCGCAAACTGCTCCAGTATGGGTCCCTTCCATGGGGTGCAGTCCTTCAGGAACAGACTGCTCCAGTGTGCGTCCCCTGCCGGGTCACAAGTTGTGCCAGCAAACCTGGTCCAGCATGGGCTGCTCTCCATGGGTTCACAGGTCCTGCCAGGAACCTGCTAGCACAGCAGTCACAGCCTCCTTCGGGCATCTACCTGATCGGGCATGGGGTCCTCCATGGGTTGTAGGAGGACAGCCTGCCTCACCATGGTCTTCATCACGGGCTACAGGGGAAATCTCTGCTCTGGCGCCTTGAGCACCTCCTCCCCTCCTTCTTCACTGACCTTGGTGTCTGCAGGGTTGTTGGTCTCACATACTCTCACTCCTCTCTCCCACTGCAATTGTGCAGTTGTTTTTTTTTTTCCCACTTCTTAACTGTTATCCCAGAGGCTCTGCCACTGTTGCTCATGGGCTCAGCCTTGGCCAGTGGTGGGTCCATCTTGGAGCCGGCTGCATTGGCTCTATCAGACATGGAGGAAGCTTCTGGCAGCTTCTCACAGAAGCCACCTCTGTAGCCCCCCCTGCTACCAAAACCTTGCCACGCAAACCCAGTGCACTGCCAATATGCTCTAACCTGATTCATATGTTTAAAGAGAACTTTCCCCTGGAATCTGGTCACTCATAGTAACTATGCAACACTATTACTTTCCCGTCTCTGCTTGGATCATGTTATTACATTCTGTCTCACTCCCTCTCATCATGTTAAGGTTTGTCACATTTATCAAAGGAGACCATTGTACTGTTTGTAAACACAGGCCAATATTTTGAATCCTGATGCATTTGTTTGGATATCTAAATATATTTATTTGAATCTAAAATGAAGCATCAGAGATTAGAAATGCCAGTTAAATTAGCAAGATTCATTAAAAAGATATGATCTTTAGAAGAGAACGCAAAGACCAAGACTCCGCCTAATGATGGTGAGTTTCCAGCAGTTAAGGATGGCACTACCATAGTGAGGGTGAAAGGTGGCGTACAGTTCCCAGCACAGAACTATGGGCAATAAAAGCATTTATCCCAAAGCTTTGTGTCAGCTAAGCTGCTGCCGCCATTTCTGTTTTTGACCTATCTTTTCCTTCTGAGTATTTCCTGTATCAGGGCAAGATGTTGCTGCATTGAGAGCAAAGTAGCAAGAAACTGCTGGTGGAAAATATTTTCTGTAAGTAATTGCTAGGTTTTTTTCAGCTGAGATTTCAAATTTCGGAGAGCTAAGTGTCTAATTTCCTGAATTTCTTAAAAATCTCCAGCCGGAAAGACAACTGACATTAGTAGCTGGTATTTGTCCCTACAAGAGAAGGTAAAAGCATGTCTGCACAAATCAAAACCAGTAAATATTAAGTGATAGGCTGATGATTACTAGACAACATTTATACCTGGAGTGATTATATATGGAAGTCAAAAGACTTAGGGCTTGTGATACTGTCTATTATTCAATGAATGTCTGCATTGCATACAGAGGAAGGTACAATCCATGCTCCAAGGAGCTTTGCTGTCATGTTCATGATTAATGATTGTGGCATTCATGTGGACTTGGGCAGCTCTCCGTTTCAGAGAGCTGTATCAGTAAGCCTGATACTCAGGGGAAAAAAAAGAAAAATAAAAGCACTGACAATAAGGCTTGTAGGTTCTATGATTTAGCTGAACTTTTTAAAATCCATGTCATCCAAAAGCATTTTTAACAGGAGTTTTTTTGGGGACTGGGTGAAGTGCTGCTGAATTTTCCGCTAGACATGGTAGGTCATACGCTTCTGTTTCATCTTTCAGTCCTTACAGCAGCTATCTGCCAGCTGTGTCTGCTTTCATGATTATCAGGGTGCCAAGAGACAGCTAGTCCTGGGAATACCACTTTAGTGGTCTTATTTTGGCAGAAAATCCTTCACCCATGTGCAGGATCACATTCCTTTCTCAAGCCCAGATTCAAGCTAAGCCGCCTCCTCCTCTCTTTGCTCAGACAAGTTAATTGTGCAGATGGCTGCAACTAGACTGATAGATTAAAATTAAACAGTACATGATTGTGAATTTTAATGGTTTCTTTGTCCAATTCTCTTATTTTCTTGACACAGTCCAGAGATTTATCAGTGAATATATTTAATACAGTTATAAAAGATGCAGTCAGACAATGTATAAACCCCAATGTGTTGAAATGCCAGAAAGGTTCAGTAGTGACACAGAAGTTATCCTTCCCAGATCACAGAAATGAGGTGTCTTCTATTGTACAGGCTCCATCACCTTCATCGAGCCCATTAGCTACTTCCAACAACAATTATTAATAGTGACCAATATTCTTGCATGAATTGTAACTGTAGCATTTCTCATGGTTATAGCTATAATAATTAGGTATAAATAGCAATTTTAAAAATAATCAGTGAAAATTATTCAGAAGAAAAAGAGAACATACAAATAGCTTCAATAAGATTCCAGTCTTGGAGACAAGCACTTGCTATTCATTTTTCTGGAACAGGGATTTTGCCATGAATGGGTTATCCCAGGTAAAAGCTCCTGTATCCCACTAACGAAGGAAAACAGGATTCAATGGGATTCCCATCTTCTTTGACAGGAATGTTTTGACTTTCAAACAGTTCTCAAGGGGCATTCTCAAGGTTTTTGTTCAGCTAGAAGCAGTTTCTGTTGTGGCAAGGCCAGTGAAGGATTACTTCTGCAAAGTTTCTTATTTCAGTATGGAATCTGAGAGTGTTATGGCTTAATTGCACCTGCATACATAATACCAAGTAGACAGAAATCAATGTAATTTAATTCAGAGCAGCAGCTAAGGAAGCATCACAGAAATGATATTCAGACTGAACAAAATTTAAATGAAGAAAGATATCAAGGCTCTCCATTCATGACTCACTGTTCTGAAGGCAACTCAAAGCTTGTTGTGCAGAAAGGCTGGAAAGTGATCTGAATGTATTTAATGAGAGACAGATTTCATTAAAAGAGAACAACCTTGAAAAATAGCTGTCAAGCGTGCTTTCCTCCAAAACCATTTGTCAGATGTTTACGTGGTTTAGTGAAAAATCTTTAATCACCAAGGAAAAGGGCTTGCCATTCTTCTTCCCTTCGTATTTTTGGGTAGGCAGTAGGACAGTAGGTGACGCTGGGCATGGTGCACCTCTGCCCTTTGCCTCGGGTTGCTTTGGGTAGCCCAGAGCCCAGTCTGAATGGGCTTGTTTGCCTTGGTTGCTTTGGAGAGGAAAGAACAAGGCCAGAGGGTGGAGAATCTAAAAACTGGAATAGGAAACAAATTAGTTTGGTTGCTGGAAGGGGACGATCACTTCCTGAGTAGAACTGATGGGCTGCCAACGACTGTCATAATGAAACATGCCAATGCCTCCTGGGGGACCGCGCTGCAGACTGCCCTCTCCACGCGCCTCCGAAGGTATTTTGAACAGACTGATGCCAGACAAATTGTTATTGCACCGTTGTTCCCCTTCCGTTGTAAATGCCGGCGTTATTTATTAGAAATGGCTTGGGACTGTGACATCTTTCTAATGTAAAATGTGGTGTTTTGTTCTGTTCGAATCAACATTTTATGTACGCCTTGAATTGGCAAGACAGTGAGAGACACTCTAATTTTGCGCCTGACTATCATTTAGTCAGACATTAAGAGCAGCTTAAGCAGAAAAGGTTGGCTACGTACCATGAGCACTGGAAGGAAAGTTTTTTTGTCGCTTAAATAAATATGTATTCTATTTAAAGATACGTCATGAATTCATTTGCCCCAGAATGTCCCTTTAGCTATTTCAGTCTTTTAGCATCTTTTTTAGTTGATCTGTAAGGGAGAAAAAAAAAAAATATAGTGTCAGATCATTTGTCCTAGTGCTGATTCAACTTATCTGCCAGATTAATTGAGGTATACTATTGGTGCGAAGACTCATGTATTCTGGAGGTTTTTTCTGGTTATTTTCCCCTGCTGTTTTTGAAATTCATGCAGATTCTCTGATTTATCCTCTCGTGGCAGTGCACATCAAGACATTTTTTTCCTCCTCAGATTTTTGTAAGAAATTATTTCCAGTTCAAAGTTTTGGTAGTTTAATGTAGACACCATTTTACGTTCTTGACAATAAGTCCACAATGATGATGATTTAGATGGAAGGTTAGCTTTTATTTGTTTTCACTGGTGTTTAGTCTAAAATTTCAGACAATAATAGTAATCTCAAGTAATATATTTGGTTAATAAAAAAGTGGAAAATTATAATTTCACTGTATTTTGTACTTTTAAGCATTTTTAAAGACTAAAAGATGGGAGAAACTGCTAAATTTTTATTGAAAAACATGCAAAGTAAAGTAGACACCAAAGAGGCCTTATGTACAATGAAAAAAACCCTGGCTTTCTATTTGTCTCGTAGCCTGAGCACAGGCTTAGCATAGTCAATATCAGAGACAGTGTCTTCAGAGAATTAGATATTTAAACATGGCAACAAATGTTTTAAAAATACTCTTCAATTACAGATTCATTACTAATTCTTCTATTATTAATCCATTTCTAGTTCTACTAATCCTGTAACAATGGAATGTATCATCCCATTATAATCACAAGGAACAAATGGTTTAGGGTCTTTGCCATCAATGTGTTTAAGCTTAGGCCTTTAAACTGGGCCTGGACAAGCTCATAAAAAAAGAGACAGTTTAGAGATGAAGCTGAGTATTCCATATTTTAGTATTGATTTTCTTTTTATGTAAAATGTTGCATTTCTTAGCAAAGAATTAAATATAGGAAGTGTAGAATTTCTGTTCTACTTTCTACCCAAGAAAAGTGGTTTATTTATTCTTTAAGACTAACCTTATTTATCTGAGAGTTATATAATTCTCAGGGGTTTTTTTCTATCTTTTCTGACTTCTTTACAAAACCAAAACTGATTCGATAAGTTGCTATATATGATATCAGGAACATTTCAACTTTTCATCAAAAATTCTTTATTTTGGGTCAGTTTGTAGAAGTTTTCATTTAGTTTCAGAAAAAACCTACCCGTCTATAAGCTCTCCTACTTCCTTGGACATCATTAAAGCCTTGGCATGACTTTCAGGTTTTATCCCAAGTTGAATGCCTTCCTGTAGTTTCCTGTCAGAAGGAAAAGTCTGTAGCACTTGCTGGCCTTGAAGACTCCTGAGACTTTGTTCAGTCACCTGAGCATAGCTGTCTAGTGCCCTCGGAGGTGCCCTGAGGTCTGCTGCCGGGTCTCCAGCTACTCCTCCAGAAGGCAGTGAGTTTCCCACAGGTCCTGCACTGCATCTGCTGGCCTTGTGCTGATGTTTCAGCATGTCCCACGTGGCACTAGGTCCGTAGAGGGGAGCAAGTAAATCCAGCTTTGGTTTTGATTTGTGTGCCAGGAAGCTGAAGTCTGGAATCCATGCTGTGGATATGTGAGTAATTATTGTGAATCTGAGGGGTTTTTTGAGTTAATTTTAATTAAAAGACCTCTATAACCCCTTGGTGATGAGTTCAGACATTTCCTCTCTTTATTTTCTGTTGTCTACCAGCATAAATGTAATTTCTGCACACTAACTGTAAAAAGTCATCTCTTTCACTTAGCCAGAAAATTTGTTAGTCAAGCAAAATGAGCAACCAGGTGTCATAAAACAAAGCATTAGAGCTGTGTGATAAGAATACACATTAGATAGGAACTTTCTTGATGCAAACTATCAGACATACTTCTTTTTTTCTTCCTTTTTCTAGCACACTGCCACGAATTTAGTTTTGTTTTGTCTTAAATGATACAGAATTTTGGTAAAGACAGCATTTTCCCTACAGTTTATCACCTGCCGAACTGAGAAAACACATGCTCATTTGCATCAGTTATGTCGAATTTTTGAGTAAATAGAAATCGTGTTGAGTTTGACTTCACTAGTGAGGAAGCTAGAGGTATTGATCAGTTATTAGCAAGTTATTCTAAATAAGCAATGTCAATAAACCTTTAGAGGTAGTTTGTTACTCTATCATTCAAACCCTTGAGCGATGGAAATGCCTTTTGTAAATGAACGCTGTGGAACAGAGTTCTGCAGTCATGCCGGCTCGTGTGACAGACCCTTCACTGTTGCATTTGTACTCTATAAAATAATAATAATAAAGCCTGTCGTTCATGCTTTTTCCTGAAGATAACAAGGGTGAATAGTCCCTGTTTTCCTTAAAGCACAGGAAATGCAGAGACACCGCTTCTGGTGGAGGTGCTTATCTGTTTGTCTACATAAAGACTAGACAAAAGCACCTCTATTTTTAAATAGGGATAACTTTCAGAAGCCAAGAGGAAAGAACAAATGTAAAACCTCAGCGAGAGAGAAAAGGAATATAGTCTTTTTTCTTACAGGCTGCGACAATTAAACAGACACAACAGACGTGGTGAGTCCTGAGAAGGAAATGTTGCAACACAACACAAATTCAAAAAAATTCAAACTTTTTTTTGACCCCAAAGCAACTTGCTTTCCATTTTTCTTCTGAACGCTTTCAGTGGCAAACACAATTTCATTTCAGCAAATTTAAGGAATATGCAGGAATTTGCATGCCATTTTCAAATGGTATCTGGAAGATACACTACCATCTTCCAGAAGAAATGGAGTTTAAACAAAGTTAGCTGAATTCTTGGCAGAAAGTAAGTTATTTGAATTTTTGGCAGAACAGTTTCTTCTCTTACTAGAAGAAATAGCATTTCTGCTGTGCAAAAGCAGAATGAAATAAACATGTTCTCAAAAATATAACATAAAGGAGCAGGACATGTAAAGGAAATCATTGTCTCTCTTAAAGGATTGGGCAGATGCTTACCTCCTAAACTGCGATAGCCTAAATTTACTGGAAGAGACTGAATGGAATCAGAAAACATACTTTTTCTGTTTTCTTCTTTAGGGTAAGTGAGACTGGAAAATATAAGCTACAATATACCATGCTTTGATACCTAAATCACACTAAGACTAAAGACTTTTTGGGGGAATGAAAATTATCTAACTTCTTACTTGAGCCGTTTCCTTCTGACACACAACGAGAAGGCAGATTATTTATGAAATGACCTGTTCTTTTGAATTGCTTATTCTGTTCTGTCTGCTCCTTACCTCCGTTCCTCTGACTGAGTATCTGTCAGCTATTTACATGCTTTTGAGGGTTTCCTTATGCACTTGATGATGATCAAAGGATGGATTTTTTTTATAGGATTTAGGCTCATGAAGATGCAGATAAGCACCGATGAGAATTAGATACTTAAGTACCTTTGAAAATCCCACTTGATGGCTGTTGTTAAGAGCTGTAAGTTCCCTTAAAAGTCTAGTCATGTATACCTACGCCTATCCATATTACTGAAAGGGACTGTGAATCTGGATTTATGTAATGATTTTTTTTCAGCTGATTTTTAGGCCTTTGAGAATAGATCAAAATCCACTTTGATTGATTTTCCAAATGGACATTGAATCATTCTTTTATTATTCTCTCAGTAGCAGCTGAATAGTTGGATAAGAGGAGAGGTATCCCATTCTCATGTTATCCTCAACAGAAGCGGGAAAGCAGTAAAGTGCTGAGAAAAATGGCCCAGAGAAGGAATAAAATTGTAATAAAGATGTTTCTAATCCTGTTACTTGTTCTCTATTGTAGGCAGACTGCTAAAAACAGGCTAGGGGGTTATTATACTATGGGAAGTATATTATTCAAACATACACAGCAGCAGAATTGCAGTGTAACCAAAAATCAAAGTATTTCTTCTTTTCTCCCCTTTATTTCTGTCTCCTGGTGTCCTAAGAGCCGGGCAGAAGGCTGAGCGAATCTTTTCCTGTCCATGTACCACAACTTCAGGCTATGGCAGAGGGTCTGGAGCTACGTTTGGTCCTTACAAGTTGAAATGTTCGGATCCTGTGGCAGATCCCACTTAAAGGGTGTGTGTCAGGAGGATGGGGTCAGGCTCTTTTCAGTGGTGCCTGGCGACAGGACAAGAGGTAACGGGCACAAACTTGAGCATAGGAAGTTCCACCTAAACATGAGAAGGAACTTCTTTGCTCTGAAGGTGGCAGAGCACTGGAACAGGCTCCCAGAGAGTTGGTGGAGTCTCCGTCTTTGGAGACATTCAAAACCCTCCTGGATGCGTTCCTCTGCAGGCTGCTCTGGGTGACCCTGCTCTGGCAGGGGGCTGGGCTAGATGATCTCCAGAGGTCCCTTCCAACCCTGACCATTCTATGATTCCGTGATCCCTGTGTTAACCATGGAACAGCTCTTATGGCTGTTCCAGCTATGAGAGTTTTCACGTGCTCCGGAACTATCCCGGTCTCCAAATGAATGCATGATGCCCCCAAATAGCAGACTGACAGCTGGCAGGATGGGTTTTGTCAAGCTTGCTGTGAGGTTTTAGGCACTTCATAAACGGAGCTTTTTCCTAACAGCACGATTCTCTAGGAGTCATGTTTGTTCCTCAAAGCTACATGTTTGGGTGTCATGTCCTTCCTGTCCCCAGCTGGCACAGGGATCTGTGAGATTTCTGAAACCAGTTTAATTTTAAAGCACCTCCTAGGCGCTTCTGAATTATGCTTTGGCTCGTAATGGCTTCTGTCAGAGCAAGCGTTAGGAAACTGGAAAATTAGATTAAAGCTGGTCTTCTGCTTCCTTTCCTAAAATGCACAGAACTGGTGTCTGCAGTTGAGGCTGTTGTCTCTACATATTTTTTGATTACATAAATTTAAGCACATTTCATTTTATTTTAGCAGCAGCTGCAGAAAATGGAGGCCAAATATCTGCTCACTAAAAAAAACTTGTGAGTCATTCCCTGGTCTGCTACAGTGAGTTCTACTGAGAGTTTCTCAGGTGTTCTTTTTAATTTTCTTTTATTATTAGTTTAAACTCTTGTATCACTGTTAAGTGTTTTTTCAGTGTAATGTATTTAAAAGCTTCTAGACTTCTTGTCTTTTCTGCAAAATGTTGGAGATAGATATATAATATAATGTATGAAAAAAAGGCTGTGCTTCACCTTACCCAAAAACATTTCCCTTGCATGAAATATTAAGGAACTTACGAGCATGTCTAGATCCCTAGAGACGGGAAAAAAAAAGGAACAACACTGTTAAAGATTCACTCACCTTTCAGGAAATGATGAGTTTCAAGCCATTCAAGATTTTTCCTGACTTCTTCTCCCTCCATCTGATGCAACCAGTCATGTCTGTGAAGACCTCGTCTCTCCAATGTCATGTAGCTTGCCAAACCCATTCATCTGGGTTTCTGTAGCTCCTATTACGGAGAATACCATAAAATGGAGACACAAAAAATCACAGAATCACAGAATGGTCAGGGTTGGAGGGGACCTCCGGAGATCATCTCGTCCAACCCCACTGCCAGAGCAGGGTCACCCAGAGCAGGCCAGACAGGAACGCATCCAGGCGGGTTTGGAATATCTCCAGAGACAGAGACTCCACCACCTCTCTGGGCAGCCTGTTCCAGTGCTCTGCCACCCTCAAACTGAAGAATTTTTTCCTCATGTTGAGATGGAATTTCCTGTGTTACAGCTTGTGCCCGTTGTCCCTTGCCCTGTTGACGGGCACCACTGAAAAGAGCCTGACCCCATCCTCTTGACACCCATCCTTTAGATATTGATAAGCATTGATGAGGTCCCTCTCAGTCTTCTCTTCTCCAGGCTAAACAGACCCGGGTCTGTCAGCTGTTTGATAATACTCAAACTAGACATGGAAGCAATTGACTTACTTCGGATGGAGCAGTCAACAGTATCAATTGCATGGGGCTACCATTGCCGGTACTAGGTAATGAAGTGGGAGAGCACAGTGTTATTATGATGCAATACAAAAGCTGTGTCAGATTATACATATATGTGTAGTTACTCCTGTTGCTGATTTTCAGGTCATAGCTAACAAGTGTTTTATTTCAATTCTAAGTTATCTGTTTCGATCCTTTGGATTACTGAAAGTCATAAAATGATAAAGACATGTGTATCAATAATTTACACAACATAAAAATTGAAAAGAAAAGCAGGTGATGGAAGACAGAAAGAAACAGTCTGAAAGACTAAAATAATAAACCTTGATTTTCCTCTCTGATCCTCTTTGGTCTTTGGCAACCTTTTGTGAATGCTAATTTTTTTATTTTTTTTTTTTATTTTTTGCTGCTGAGGGCAGTAAATGCAGAAGCCATTGTATTCAAAATTCTTCTTAATATTCCAGTTTCATTTTATTGGTGGTGTAACATTTGGATTCCTTAAGCTCAAATGTGATTTATACTTTGAGCGATGATGCTTTTAGCCTAAAACATATAAGACAATGAAATTTATACTTCCTGTTACTGAAGGAAAGTCACTAATGAACTTGTATATGTGCTTTACTTTATGTAGTTCAGCATCCCCACTTATATGCAAAAAACCCTTTATATTTAACCCTCGAAAATTTGCCTGCATTCATGAAATTTAGGGAGACTATGAACCATAAGAACTTTTTACATGATCTCTCTTACTGCTCCTACAAGATTTTACAGAGAGCACTTGGCAATATTTCATCCTGTAATAGCACAGGAATGCAACATTCCCTCTAGCTGTTCTGTTGCTCACTGAAACTCATGTGTACTTCTTCTGGTTTTGCTTTTTCTGAACCCTCTAATAAAACAAAAAAATTACTATATATGTATGTATGTTAAAGAAGAGAGTTTTGTTAGAGCACTTTTGATGCGTGCCTGAAAATAACATTCCAGCGTTACTCCTCACACTGATTCTAGCAATGCAATTTTTAATTCACCATAGAATGTTAAAACCCAACAAAAGAAAGGCTTCAGATGGAGGTAAGTTGATATTTAGTATCCTTTGTTTATTAGATCAAGAAAACTTACATTTCAGGCAGATCTTTTACAAATGCGGGAAGCTGGGAAAATGGGATAACTGAGAAAAATATTTTGTCAATAAACTCTAAGACATACATTCAAGTGGAGCAAGTGGAAAATTAATTTCTGATACAGATTGTGACTTTGTTCTGTTGTTTATATTTGGTTGGCTAAGATTTCTTTTTAGCATTCAAGTGCAATATGTATCATTTAATCAGGAATACACTATAGAAAGAATCTTGTTAAAAAGAACAACAAAACCCTCAGGAGAAATCTCGGAGAGGCTGTTCTGTTGGTAAGAAGTTAAGCTGCCTTTCCTATTTGTTTTCGTTTCAGTCCATTGCCTTTTATCTGCTCATACCATTAGCTTAAATTTTTAATGTAATTTCCTCTCTATTTGTATTATGAAAATTCATTTATCAGAGTTATATTGCATTACAGCCTGTATGAAAGAAACATTGGCTATATAAAAATATCAGATTATTTTAGGCTAAATGATTAGTCAGAGGACTAAAGAAAGACTTCTATGGGGATCAGAGACATTTATGTATCATTGAACAAAGGATCATTTCTTTGTCTATTTCAATTTCCAAATCAGCCTTTTTGGCAAGAGCACAGTGGCTGGACTGAACAGCCTGCTGGCTAATACTGTGGGAAAGCCACATCTCAAAAACCATCACAGTGTGACCAATAAATCTGTTGCAGGTAGACAGTGGACCCAATCCATCCCTGACATAACTTCATATTGGTGAATGGGAGAAATTTTGCCTTTCCGTGTCTGTGCTTTATCTGATTTATGAAAAACAAGTTGGGGATTAAGGCTGGTATTTTGCTCTCTATGAGTTCCAAGAAGAGTAGCCAGTAGTCCCTCTTCTGTCTTGACAATTTGGTGTAATGTATCTGAAAATATCCTTTTAGGAATGACATATGAACATTACAAGCCATATATGAAACTAAAAGATAGTAAAAAGCTATACTATATTTATACAGTAATGTAGTCAATGAACTCATATAAAATACCTTCCTTTTTTGCATCCACAATATTCTCTAGTTCATAACAATCCGTATCTGCTTTCTGAAGAGCTACAATACGGACAATTTTTAAATGTATGTTACTGTCAAATAATTAAATAAAACATACCACATACCCGTTCCTGTTAAATAAATCAACCCCCCCTACATTCTTTTCAAGCAAGCAATATAAAAAAGCATAAATATTTAAATCTTGAAAAACCCTCAATCCCTCATATTTTCATTTTTTACTAGAAATTATATCTGGGAGACATATATTCTTTGTGTTGAAGATGGACAGCTCTACTGAGATAGTATTGCAATTTTCAAATGCTTTTATTTTACATAAAAAGTCAGATGTCTCAAAAGTGGAGACTTTTGTTAATTCTCTTCTTCCAAAATCATGCAATGCAATTACAATACAGCTTAAATTTGCAAACTGGACCTTTGGTAAGGGCAGCAAAAACCGTGTAAAAGGAGATCAGACATAAACTTAAGAGAGACGAGAAGCATTTATAATGTTTGCTTTACAAACACCAAAACACTAGTATTTCTTGGGAAGAAGGAAGGATTTTCTTGAAAATGGTAATTGTTTTTATCCTTATGTAACAGTGAAGGATTTGTAGCATAAGATTTAACTGTAAGAGTGCAATCTCCATAAAGATGTTTTGCTGTATCACGTTGATAATATTGTTTTTATGAACCAAAAATACAGAGACGTGTGATTTTCAAGTGGGAAGACACTTGCTGTATGATGTAATTTTCCAGAAAAGATGATTCAATGTTTTGCGATGTCTGGAGTGTGTTTTTGGAACATTACCTTTAATATAGGTGCCATGGCTGATTTGAATACACACTTTCTGCCAGTTGGTAAATATTTCTGGTGCATATTATCGGCCTCTTTTTTTCGCATTTGCTTCCTCCTTGTCATCCCTTCCATCTCTGTCCCAAGATGAGAGGTAGGATGTGGGTATACCTTAAAGAAAATATTACTTTGGAGGTTGCTAACAGGCTACAGTCATGGCAAAGGTGACATCTGAGCTTAATTTTTCATAAAATGGTATGGGTTGTATTCATAGAAATACAATATGATAGACATAAATTATTGTAAAATGAAGAGAAATTCATCCATTCATTTTAATTTTTACAAACCAGTTGCTCTCCTCTGATATTGGCTCATCCTGGTTTTGTTTTATGTTATAAGAAGAAGTGGGGGCACAAATATGTTCCTCACACCAGATTTGGGGCCGCAATGATGGTAGTGTTTTAGTTCTCACTGATTTTGTGTTCTACTGCTGTGTCAAAACNTATATTATATATACATATGTATATAATAAATATAACCTTGACTGAATAGCAACTAACCTATCCTTCCCAATTTTCAAAATTAGAAAACAGCTAGGACAAGGAGAGAGAGAAGGAAACAGCAAGATAAGAAAGGCTGGATTCAAGGAAGAAAGCACTGGCACTCCTGGTACATGAGAGTTTGAAACACAGGGTGTAAGGCCTGAATTTCTTAGTTCACAGCTCACTTCTGTTATGTTGTGAATTGCTTTAAATTTTTTTCCTCAGGAGAAAATATTGTGCCCTGTGGCTGGTTTGAACTCATCTATATTTTCTGCAAGCACTAGATTAGTATGCCAGAAATAACGCAAATTTCCCTGCTTTGCAGTCCTAAGAGGAAGTCCCTCATTTTCATTCTCACTGCTACCAAATGCTCCCCTCTCATTTATTTATTTGCTGCTATATACTTTCACAAAATTGTCCCTATGGTAAGACTTCTTATTTATTCCTCTATATGCTTTATATTGCCCTTTATCACATTAATCTTTGTAACACTTGCATCTAAATTCAGTTTCTACCTCATAGTGCACATCTCAGTACTGGGTTCCATCCTCCATCCTTTCACTTTTCCATGGGAATTTCCACGGGAGGTGAAATCCCTTATTTTCCTAGGGGAAAAAAAAAAGTACAATGCAAAGCAAAAAATATGAACCTCCTTTCTGGACTCTGCTGGTCTTCCTAAACTGGAAAGACTCCATCCAGGTTCTAGGTCAGGTGTCTACTCTCTTTTATTTTCCTATGTTGCTGCTCCAGTGACCTGCCATCGCCATGGTTTCATCCGTAGACTTTTAGATGTGGAAGCGAGGGGCTACTCATGAGCTTTTGAGGTCCCTGCAAGCTGGCTGATGGCTGCAGAGTGGTGGCAGGTTGCATCAGCCCCTCCTGGCCCCAGGCAGCGGTGGAGTACCACTGCAGGAGATGTCAGTGCAACTTGCTCTTCAGGAGCCGGTGTGAGCATCAGCATGCCATTCTTGGCAGCACTGTTAATTATTTTCCATGAAATAATAGTTCCTCTTTCAAAATATAACTCCTGAATTTAATGGGAAAGTAATTTACAGTGTTTATACAGGAGGTGTTTTTAATGGCCTGTCTGCCATTTATATACAACCAAATCTTCAAACTATTTTGTCTTGTCAGCTATTCCAGTTAACGAGATGTATGTTGTGAGGGTTAGTACATGCCTAATATTGTATATAATAAACCTCAAGTAGTGTTCTATTGATATTTAATTAGGGATGTTGTGTAGCACTTACAGCTATATACTTCAAACACTTCCACTAGTGCATTAAATAGCGAGACTGACATCTGTTGACTGTGGCTCCACACTGTGGAAATCACTGAACTATTGAACTCATAGTTTTAATTTAATTTTTGGAATCTTAAGTCTCTAACCAGCCTTACGATGTAGTTGTCCTACTTTTGTCCTTTTCTCTATTTAATGGTAAGTTTGAAGAATTTTCTTGTTTGTTTCAGTGTTCATGGTAATTTCCTAAGTTTTGGGTTCTCACATGCACGTTTTTTTCCTTAATTTTCATTGCTTTGCTTATTTGTGGTAATCTTTGTAGAGGGTTTTTTATGCACTTGTATATAACAAAGGATCTTCCTCTCCTCTTAAATGCAATATCTGTGAATCATCCCTAAATTCTCTCATGAAGTGTAACATCTTCAAAATGTTCATATTCACAGATTTTTGAGTATCATAGAAATTCTCTTGTAAATTAATAAAATATATCATCTTCTTCCCTTTTTGAACATATGGAATTTCAGTTGACATTTTTCTTAGGACTCAGACTTCAAACACTGTGATCAAAACATAGATTTTGTTCATTTGCTCATTTTCAAATTTGAAATTCCATAGGCCTTTCCCTTCCAGCATACCACAGCGGTACCAGCATTGCAGCAGTTATTTTTGTTTTTCTTTTTTTTTTTTTTAGCCTTGATTTGAAGCTTTTCTCTGTAGTGCTCATATATTTTTTTGAACTGCTGTATCCACCCTTTCCAATTTTCTGATATATTCCCTTCAAAGCTTAACTGCTTAGTGTGTGAAATTTATCTATCTTCTGGCAAAATCCAGACTTTCAATTTTGACAGTTTATTCTGTATGTTTATTTTCTTCTGTAGGAAATAATTCTGTTCCTATTAACCTTCTGTATTGTATTTACTTTCCCTTTTTCTTTTTTACATTATCATGTCATTCTATAGTCCACTCTTATAGTCTATATTGAAATATGCTTCCAAATTCGCAGATGTGTTTTCTTTTCTCTAATGCAGGTGCAGTATGTGTGCAATACCCAGGGTTTCTAGTAGAATGCATTATTCTCCAACATGTATACGGATAAGCTCTGTGAAAGATCCTTACATATATTCTGACTTATTTCAAAAGCATAGTCAGAAAACTTATTTACAGCAGCTACAATAAGCCATGTTCCTTGAACTTAGATGTTAAAAAAACACTTCAGCAAATGAAAATGCTGGGACTTTAGTCTTAGTCAGTTATCACGTTGTTTAGTTCTTCTCTCTGGACTGCAGTGAGTTGCAAGTAAGCATTGGAAAAAGGTCTCCATGATCTCTCTCTCTTAAATCCTCACCTTGTTGGAAAAAAAAAAAAAATTCTAAATTTTCACGCTCATGAACTTTTACTTATTTTTTATCAGGGGAGAGGGATGGGAAGGGAAGATGGGGCCAAACTAATTCCCCTCCAACCTATTTGCAATGTTTCTTTCCCCATTTCTCTTCCCACTTCTCAGGAAACCATCTAAACCTTAGAGCGCTGTAGCAGGAGGCACTCAGGAGTACTCAGCCAGGTATGAGCAAATAAGAAAATGAGCAAATGAACGAAATAGAATCATAGAATGTGTTGGGTTGGAAGGGACCTTTAAAGGTCATCTAGTCCAACCCCCCTGCAGTAAGCAGGGACATCTTCAACTAGATCAGGTTGCTCAGAGCCTCATCAAGCCTGGCCTTGAATGTCTCCGGGGATGGGTCCTCCAGCATATCAAAATCTATGTTTTGATTATAGTGTTTGAAGTCTAAATCCTAAGAAAACCTTCAAATAGAATTCCATATGTTCAAAAAGGGAAGAAGATGATATATTTTATTAATTTACAAGGGAACTTCAGTGATACTATGCCTGTATCTTCCTTCTGCTCAGCATGCAGGGCTGGGAGAGCGGCTCCCATCAGTGTGGAACTGAGCGTTGCCACCACTGGCTGGCTGCAGGAGACCCCACCGGCATGCCTTTTTGCAAAGGAAAATGGATGTTTTTTGCATACTTAGCTTAATCGAATCTCACTTAAACATTCTTTTGGCCCAATATAGTGTCTTTTTCAGTAGTTCACCTCTAAAACATATTAAAGTAAATATTTAAACATAAACAATACCAATTTTCATATCCAGTTCATGCCATGTTTTTACTACAGTGCTTACCAACCTGACTTTGAGTCCTCTGAAGGATGATCTTGGCAGCCTGCTTACTCCAAGCCTATAATTCTGCTAAAAACCACTCTAATCCTGGTTACTATTGGTGTGGAAGAACGTAAAGGAAAAGCATTCCACCAAATCTTTTTACAAATACCCCTATATTGATAGCATATTTTTTCTTGAATTAATGAAAATATTTTGCAGGAAGAATGAATTTTGTATGACACAGACGCAAGAACAAGCTTTATACTAACTGTTGGTTATATGTGCGAGGATTAATTAGCTGATTGGGATCTGGATTTGTTGGTTTTGTCATATTTTTTTTTTGGTAAGGGATTGACTTTCTTTGAATACAGACATATAGGAAATTCAGATAGGTCAGCTAGTGAGTCTATGAAGCTATACCAGCATTTTCATTAAAAGGTATCAAATGGCTAAGACAATACCAAAAAAATTCATTTAGTGAGAATAAGGGTTTTTTTACAAGCGAGTGACAGCAGACTGTGACCAATCCCAGGGAAACTGATTTTGTGGTATAATGAAACTGGATATTAGACACAGTTTCAAGCTTAATATTATACAAATATTATATCATAGGAATGTTGTATATATTTGTAATTCTCTCTTGCTCTCTCAACACATTTAGTTCTTAGATGTTTATTCTTCGAATAGTCTTTCTAAGGTAAGAGTTAAAGACCAGTTCTCATTAGATTGCAATGAGATTATGGAATTTACCTTCTTAAAATGGTTTGAACTCTTTTTACTTTCATTTTTTTCCATTTTCTTTTTGAGTATAGCAACACTAACAATTTACTGCCTTGTGTTGTCCTGTGCAGACACTGAGGTTAGCACTTGGACTACAAATGAAAAATGGCTCTTTCTTTTTCTTTCTTTCCTTTTCATTATCATGTCCATTTTTTCTCCTGGTGGGGTGCATTTTGGATGACATATTTGCCCTACTGAGAGCTGCAGGATTCTCTAAAATCTGTATGGAGACCCATTTCTTCATCATTATCTCAGTTCTAACTATACTTATAATCACAAATGTAGCAGGGTTTCTGTTGCAGCTTTCTAAAGATGAATAAATTAATCTCAAGTGGGCCATTACCAAAGGTGAAAAAAACCCCTAATTTTTTTACAAGTGTAAAATAATAACCCATATTCTGATTACCAGAATAAATTAATTAATTGCTAGTAAATGCACGCTACCTGAAAAATCATGACTATTCAAACTGCAGTTATTTCTTAAGTTTGTTTGAGAGGAATCACCACCATGGCTGCATGTGTCTCTCCTCCATATAACTCCTCACTATACCAAACCAAATTAAAATTAAATAAATCTGACAGTTCCTTTGAGTTGAATACTTTTTTGCAAGCTAGTGAAGAGTATTCCTAATAAAAAGTATGTCCATTCCCCCAACAGTCAGCAGTTTCGTTGGCCCAGGGGAGCATAATTGTTGTGCTTGCAGAGACAGTTGCTTTAGCATCTTGAGATAACTCATTGGAAGGCTTTCGCTGTAGGACAGGGAGTTTGAATTACAGATGTAGCCAGTGCAGGGGCGTTAATAGAGGTGATGATTCCTGGCAATAGTGTCCCGCTTCTGTCATCATGGAAACCAGTGAGTGCATTTCTTTGGGTAGCAAGGAGTGAGACGGAGTTTCAGTCCCAGACTGTGTAAACCGATCTATCAGGAATCTGCATTTATGGAGACAGCTGATTATTTCCAGTGAGCAAAATGCAGAACATGCTCCAGGAATGATTCACAGTTTCTGTTTATCATCCTTCTTGCCTTTGCTTTACGTACAGCAGTCTCTGTTCAGAAACAGTTGTCTGACCAAGCTGAGGTAAATTACTTAGTAAAAAATTTCTTCCCCTGATCCTCTGGGATTTAAAACCACAGTAGCTGACAGGAATATAATTTGCATTATGCACTAATAGCACTGTGTAAAGGCTGTCTACCTTTAATGTACTCTTTTTGCTCAGTTTAAAATCTCCCACTGCTATAATCATAAAAATATCTTATAGAATACTATTCACTCCATTGTAGAAACATATTCTTATCCTGTTTGGTGAAAACATATGCTGTAGGGTACATTTATACACAGATGGTTGGCAAGTAAGACTCTATAAGCAATATATATTCGCCATATATTTCTTTACCATATCTGTTTCAATTTCCAACATTCACTTTTATCTTTATGAAAATACTTGTACAGAAAATAAAGAGACTGGTTCCTTTCTTGTCCATAACTGTACATTGAGCAAGGTTCTGGCAATAAGGAATGACACAGACTTTACTGTATAGGATAGACAGCTTGCCTTAAAAGAGTGACCAATATGTAGCATCATAGACAAAAGCAATAAATGCTTTTTGCTGCCTTCTCTGTCTTCTGGATTTTTATCAGAGTGTGAATTTCCTTAGATATTAAAAAACTTTATGCATCCCTCCCTCCTCCTCCATCCCAGCTGGGGTCTGGACCATGTCTTCCAGCAAGTCACATCACCTGAATATCATGGGGGAAAGGAGGATATCCTCTGGTAGGTCCATCATTGTCTTGAAATACAGATGGCTCCAGCAGCACTTACTCCTCTGGCAAAGGAGAAGAATTAGTACTGAACTAGAAAATCGACCAGAAGTGAGGATAAGAGGGGGTGAAGTCGGTAGCCCAGCTCAAGTGCATCTACACGAATGCATTTAGCCTGGGCAACAAACGGGATGAGCTGGAAGCCATTGTGCAGCAGGACAGTTATGATGTAGTCGCCATCGTGGAAACGTGGTGGGATGACTGCCATGACTGGAATGCTGCGATGAATGGCTATAAGCTCTTCAGAAGGGATAGGCAAGGAAGGAGAGGTGGGGGTGTGGCTCTGTACATTAGGGAATGTTTTGATTGTATAGAGCTAGATTCCAGGGATGATAAAGTCGAGTGTTTATGGGTAAGGATGAAGGGGATGGCAAATAAGGGAGATCTTGTGCTGGGAGTATGCTATAGACCACCCAACCAGGATGAGGAGACAGATGAAGTATTCTATAAGCGGCTGGCTGAAGTCTCGCAATTGCTGGCCCTTGTTCTGGCTGGGGACTTCAACCTGCCGGGTATCTGCTGGAAATATTGCAGAGAGCAGGCAGGCTAGGAGGTTCCTACCAGGGGAGGTGCCTCACTAGACCTACTGTTCACAAACAGAGAAGGACTAGTGGGAGATGTGGTGGTC
>VWZL01001386.1:0-40027 GCA_013396915.1 Stercorarius parasiticus | reverse complement strand
TGACAGGACCAGAGGACATGGTCCGAAGTTGCGGCAGGGGAGGTTTAGATTAGCTATTAGGAAGAATTCCTTTCCTGAAAGAGTGGTCAGGCCCTGGAACAGCCTGCCCAGGGAGGTGGTTGAGTCCCCATCCCTAGAGGTATTTAAGAAACGTGTAGATTTGGCACTTCAGGGCATGCTCTAGCAACAGAGATTGTAGGGGGGGGTTTGTGTGTGTATGGTTGGACTCGATGATCTCAAAGGTCCTTTCCAACCATGAAGATTCTATGATTCTAAGATATTTTTTTTAATCTTGGTTCTGAAGGTTGGTTGTTTTTTTTTTTTCCTTTTATGACTAGGAAATAGATGCATTAGTTGTAGTAAGGGACAGCTTTACCTCTAAGAGAGGTAGAGCAAAACATAGACTATAAGAAAGGACAATCTGTCCACATAATTGCCCTCAAAAACTTGAGAGCTGACATTTATTGATGCTTGGATTGCCTCTGAAGTTTTTAATTTGTTTCCCTCTCTTTTTACAAAACAGAATACATTTTGTATTCTGTATACCTGCATAAGGGTCTGGTTAAATAGGAGATAATGATTAATTTTGTTGGGTTTATGTCAGCAACACTCATATACCCTCTGTAAATATTTTTCACTTACACGCTTCTTTTTCACTTACAAAGAGATGTCAGTTACTGGATCCATGGATTTATTGATTACTCCCAGAGATGAACACAGAATTACCTCTATGCTAGTAATGATTATTTCACAGTTTACTGTGTTTGTAATTTCAAAATAAATAATGCAATTGCATTTTCGTTCTCTGACAGGAGTAATTAACTACCTCTGCACAGTGTTTCCATAGCACGTATCTGCCCATGATTTAGATTGTTTGTCTAGTCATGCTACAACATACAAGGGGGGAGTGAGAAGCCATCTGTCATTTAATTTATTTCTCACTGCATTATGTATATAAAGCAAATGCTGGTTATGCATTAACATTAGCCAGATAGAACATTTTGTTGCATATTTTTTTCTGCTTCTAAACTGTCATTTTTATAGCCTTATGCTTGGAAGATAAATAAATGCCTTCTGTTGCCTGTAGAATGAATTTCAGAGCTATGTTAGAGGGAAAGAGCTAATAGAGCCATATTCAATGTATCTGCCCTCTAATGGATAGATTTGTCTTATGTGTAGTAAGTATAGCATGCAAAAGACTTTATTTATTCACTTGTCATGGGGAAGTAGCTAATATGTGATTCTGTCTTCCACTCTGTAAAGATTAATCCCAGCATTTCTGTCTGGCAGATGCCAATTTCCTCAGGCATTAACTGGTTAAGCACTGGTCTTTGACACCTGAGATGCTGTTTTCATTTGACTTATTTCCCTCAATAAAATTAACACACTTTATGCCTAAAATTTCATGTTCTGTGAAGTTCCGCAAAACCACATGACGATCTCCTTCAAACCGGTTCTAATGCGTTCCTCTCGGTTTCCATTCAGGTCTGGCATCTGGTTTTGTCCTTCGCTTCATCAAAGAGAACACGCACCCTGAAGTCTTCACTCCTGTTTCTTTGAGCCTTGAAAGGTATCTGCCTTTAATTGCTCTGTAACAAAATGAGCAGTGAAGTTTTACTGCCACAGGATAATAAAAACATTCAGAGGTATTTACAGGACCTTTTGTTTCTTTTTATCTTAGTAAATTTCTAATTATGGTTTTTATTTATATTACAGAAGAGCTGATGAATTCCAACTAGGAATGGGCCTCTTCTGTATTCAACTTTGTATTGAAAAATAATTTCGCCATGCCCTGAGGAATTTACAGTTTGATTTAAGGCACAAAAGTGAATTCATTTAAGAATTGGGAAGAATAGCTGTTATGAAGGAAGTCTATTATATCAACTTGTGTTAATTTAACAGTGGTATTTTATGCTTTACTTTGAGAGCTACCTTTTAAAATCAGATGGCCGAGCTGTGAGCTTCACTTTTTTCATTTTTTCTTATTTCCCCCCCGCCAAGGAAGATTTAGCTCTTCAAGTAAGCAACAAAATCTTGAAAAAGTGAACTTTCATGGCTCCAGTAAAGTGTAGAAAGAAATTTTGAAAATTATTTCATGAGATTAGAGCCTTTTAATTTCTGAATATTTATTGCTGCCAGTAATATTCTCAGTGAAAAATTCGTATCTTGACTTGGTTAAGCAAGCATATATACACCAAATACCTGGTAGCATAAATAGGTAGATTTTTGTGTTTATATTGCCAGGACAGTTTAGAAAGGGAGTCCATTTAAATACTTAGAAAGGTGGTATATGCACAGAGAGAACATCTAGACTGTCACTATTTTTGAGTATCGTTCATATGTCATCCCTATGCCGTTCTCTTTCAAAGTCTATCCCCAACTCTATCTCTTCACCAAAGTCTATCCCCAACTAGAGTGCGTATCAGCAAAACCTTGTAAGCAACAGAAAACCTATGTCAGAAAAGAAACACTCCATGCAAATCTTCATTTGGTTGCAAAACGATTTGCTATTTTCCCAAGAACTACTGGAGTCTTGTGTCAGTTTGTCTCCCAGGGCTTTGGGATATCTGGCTGGCAGGGGAGCCAGAGCCGTGTCTCAAACATGTCCAGATGTCAAAACATCTTGTCAAAACATCTGATGGTGACACATTTTGGATCTAAATATTCATAGATAATGAATATTGTGCTACGCATAGAAAATGAACATAAAATTCACAGTCACTGAGATGTTAAGATTTCCTTTTCTGTTTCTTCTGGCTAGATGAAGAATCATACCATGACCTTAATAGAAACCATGCTATTTTCATTAAGCATACTGATTTTTTCAGATTATGTACTAATGATTTTATATCACAATTTTATTATAATAGAACAGGTGATTTTGCCAGGATAATTGAAAACAGCCAAAGAATTTATTTGACTATTTCTATCATTTACATATTTATTTACAAAAATATGTTTATGACTAAAAGCAGCACCACTGACAAAATCATGCAAGATACAGTTATTATTACAACTCTTATCTGTATTACCAAAAGCCCAGTTACAGACCAGACCCCTACTGTTCTAATTTTTCTAGGAGTGCCAAGCCTTTAGAAACTAAATATATAATCAAGACAATATCTGTATAAAGATTGGCAGAAAAACGCAAAGATTCAATGAACAAATGTAAGTCAGCTTAGCGTGCAATCCACCCAGGGCCTTTTTTCCTTTCCATGTGCTTTTTTTTTTATGCCACAGCAGCCTTTAAATAAACCTCATCAGCATTTTATAGCGAAAGTGACCCTTTCTTCTTTCATAATAAAGATAGGTCAATGAGAGTTTCTGATAATGTTAAATGTTTCCTTAACCTGAAGACTATAACTGAATGTTGAACTGTCAAGCAAATATCCCTAGTTCAAAGGGCAGAGTAGATTTTTTTTTCTGTAACTGTCTGCCTCTCTTCTTTGGTTAAAGCACTTGCCAATTCTGCTAATACAGTGTAGAACATCCAAAAAAATGTGGCCATTTTTTTGGAACGGTAATATAGGCTACTATAATTTACAGTTGTGTAACAGCCAGAGGCAAAACAATATAGTATTTTAGAAAATGCAAAAGTGAACTTTTTGCACATACCTTGTACCTTAATTTATGTTTTGGACTACTCAGCATCCTGGCTCTGTATCTTTTGCTAGGAAATAAGTACAGGCGTTTTTCACCTGTATGTCTTAAATGTACTATTGAACACTTCCTGTTGGGATATAACCATAGAATTGCTGTACAGTCAACATAATTAATCGGTTATCACCAATAATGTTATTTAACCCTGGGTTTTTTCCCTTTGAAAGAGACAAAAAATAGTGGAGTGCCAGGGAAAATGAAGAAGGAGGAGATCAAGAAAGATTCATTAGATAAAGAAGTATAAGGTAACAGAGAGACTTATCTTTTTCAGTGTTGCTCCTAAGTTATTAATTTTTATGCTCCTCTTTTTTGTTTGCCTTAGCCCTTTAGAAATATTCATATAACCCGTTACTCTGTGTTGGGAAAATTTATAAAATTTTACTGTGTATTTTTCCTCTTCTGTTTAGAGACACTTAACATTTATTTTTCATTGAAAGTTGATAGCTTTCTTTTTCTGAAATTTCAGCTTTCTATCTGAAATACTAATTTTTGTCCTTTAGGACACACTCTAGCTCTGTATCTCTCCTTCCTTCTTTCTTTGTCTCAGGTTTGTATCTTCTAATTTGTGGATCAAAAGTTGCTTAGCAGTCTACCGCTGTAAATCTTTCATGAGTTAGTCTGGATTTACACTGAGGGAACGGAGGGAAAATTGGCTACATGCCTCTTATCTGTTGTTGTCTCTTTTCCCTCTAAAATACAGCATCTCTAAACATGGAGCAGATACAAAACCCACAGAAACAGATACAAAAGCTCCTATCCATAGCAACTGCTTTTGACCAGAACCTCTTGCTAAATTATTTCTCTCTTCCTTGATCAGTGCCTTTTGCCAGATCCATCTCTTGTTTTTGTTTCAGTCTTTCCCAGAAAAATGCGTGTGCCTATTTCTTCTATCGCATTTCTTTCTGCTCTTGTCCGCAGAGTGTATGTTTTTTGTTGGCACATTGAATCAAAAGACAAAATGATTAAACAGTTACTGTGGGATGCATTTTTCTCCTAATCCTGATGATGCAACACTAAGTGAACACCAAACGCAAAAAGATGTTACTGAATTTTTAATACAATTAATTTGTTAGTTCATATCAAATTGACATCAAATTCACATAAAGAAAAATTCACATTATTTCAAAATTCCTGAACCTGCCTTTCTCACAACACTGTTAAAAATGCATCTCTATTCAGCCAACCTGCTGCTTTAGCTAATAGAAAAATGTTATACATGATATAGGACTCACAGAAAGTTTAATATCCAGTGAGATCAGCACAGAAAGGAACAGTTTTCTCCCTTCTAATAAATCTTGCGAGTCTCCATTAGTTATGTGAAAGCATATTCACTCTGAACAGAATGTGTTACTTTGTACTTGAGGCCGTATTTCACAAGGAATAAATTGTGGCACGCTGGGTAGATTGCCAGGCATTTCTCCCGTAATAATCAGGGGGCTGGTCTGTGACTCCCACCGCCAGGGAGAGGGTGAGAGAGTGGCACGGTTGGGGTGCCGGCAGCCATCGCTGCCCAAAGAGGGTGTTGCTAACCCTTGGTGTTGGTTGGGATGTACGGAGCACCAGCACTTCCCAGTTTTTGAGGGCTGGCAGAGAGCGGTATCTCACTCACCATGGTCATCTTCCCCGCCTCCTTAATTCTGTCCATACAGTGCTCTCAACAAATAGCTCAGGCTTTTACAGGTGGGTCTGGCACAGCAAACCTTCTAGAGAAACTTCTTATTTCTCTGAAAGGGCAACAAACTGCAAGAAAATAAAACTGCCTGATATTCAAAGTGCAAATGATTAAATAGTATTTTAGTGAAGTCTTACGCTTGCAACACTCGACAAACCTTTCAGTCCTTGCAAATCTTCTCTTACCCCATTCTCACAAAAGATGAAGAAAAGAGGGAAATTCTGTTTGGTGCAAAACCTCTCCTGCTGACTAACATAAAAATTGCCTATTAACCTATGAATCCGAAATACTTCAACTGACATTTGACACTGAAGTCAGATCTCAGTGAATATTTTCCTCAAAGGAGACTGCAGGTCTTTCAAAACAATCTGTTTATTCCCAACAAGCTAAAGTTTATATTTTGCAATTTTTTTGATTTTTTTTTTTAATACTGTTAATCTTGTTTTCTATTGAATTTCTACTCATAAATGGATTAAATTTTTTAAATGCTTCACTTCTGCTAGGAGGGAGCTTGTTTTGTACTGGTTTTTTTTACAAACAGATTAGGCACACTCAGGAGTCCCTGAAATGCTTTACCTGTAATCAGAAATTCCCTGCTAAGTCAGTTGTCGCAGTGGAGATGATCGTAATCTCAATTGCAACCTTTCGTATTTGATCCATCTTGTAACTGGTTGTACTATTCAATTAGCATTTGAGGATTAAATTTTGAAATGGAATATTTAAGTGCAATTGAATTACTGCAGGATCTAAGAAAGTAAACTCATGTGTCATTGTATTTTAAATTACTACACGGCTTATCATTTGTGCATTGACCTAATGCAGCATATTTTTTAGATAGGAGTAGTTCCTCTAGAAGGAACATATTCAATTTGTATTAAATATCAAATGCCAGGATCTCTCACATCCTCTAATACCAGGATTAGAGCCCATCCGGTATACAGTAAAAATAAAAATGACCAAAGACTATTCAAATATTGAATTTTTATTAAATGGCTTAATACAATTACTTCTCTATTTTTAAAAGGAAACATTTTAAATTATTAAACATTTCTTTTAAATTGTATGATGCACTGCTTTTCTCATAAAGAGTAGTAACAGCCTACGTAAGAGATAATTCTGATATGGAATCACTTTTCAAGTTCAAAATGTGAGATGTACGTTGTTGAAACTTGGGGTATGCTTCCTCTCATCAAGTACTGGCTGGGAGTGTGTTGGGAGCCTGGGATGGGAGGCAGAGAAGGGAAGCGTTGCATGTCGACTGCAGTCTGGATTCTGGGCTACATGGAACAGGAGTTTCAGGATGTCTGATAAATCCCCATCCTTTTTCTATCTACACGTCATATTTTTGAGGGAAGGGAGTATTTTGCCTTTAACGAAATGTTTAATGCATAATCTCGCTTTCATATCAACTGATGTGTAAATGATTTAAGCTGCTCTTGAAACAGAGGTGATGGGGTGAGGGGGAGATGTTTAGACACTGCCCTGGCAATGAGGGTGCGGATGTTCTTGGCTGTGGTGCAAGACCTTTGATTAGCTACTCAATTTTTTGGTGCAACAGTTTTCTATTTGTAAAACAAGGGTGATCTACAAGCGTTCATCTACTCTTTAAATGGTTTGTCGTTAAAAAAGCATTTGCAAAAATGAAAATGATTCAGAAGTTAAAAAAATAATCAAGGTATCTCCTTAAGAGAGAAGGAGACTTTATGGCAGGAAGGAACTGCTCTGTGAAGTGTGTCTTATTGAAAAAATGAGTAACAGCAAGAAATGCAGATTCTGACTTAACAGAAAAAGCAAGCGTTTTTTCTACCATTGTCTGTCTAAGCTAGTATCGTAGATGCGGAGCTGTCAATAACTAAGACTTAGTCAAAATTCTCTCTCCTGGTGAGCAGGAGAGAAAACTGTATTAATGTAATGATTTTTTTTATTTTCTTGTTTATGTGCGAAAGGAAAAAATACGCCTGTGTTTTATAAAAGTGTTGGAGAAGGCTTGCCTACTGGATGAAAAAAATTGTTTTTACCAGAGGAAAGAGGAGAAGGAGCAGGTAGTTAATCTCTCTCTCTAACATTATAGGAAGACAGTCTTCAGGAGATTACTGTAGTTCTGTAGAGATGAATACTCTGAATATTACAAATTGTTACACAGAAGTCTGGAATACACCAAACTACTAAGATTTTTAAAGACACGTAGTGAATTTTTAGGACTTCTAGAAAGTACAAGGTATTTGCTCTCTGAAAAGATAACTAATTTCATATGTTTTCGGGACTTTGACATAACAGGTTTTGCTATATTAGCTACAGTATGGCTATTGTTCATCTATGTGCTCTTCTCCATGTTGCCTTTCTGCCAGTGTGAGGTGGCTTCTCTCTCTGCCATTGCAGACTCTTCATCACTAATTAATCCTACATTACATTAGTATTTATGAGAGATGTTGAGATTGAAAGCCTTATGGCACATCTTCTTTCTTGTAGAAGTTTGGGAATTCAAAAGACAGCAAATTGTGAGGACGAGCTTTAACACACAATTACGTGTCTGGATAAACATTTTGACTCGCTCAAGTTTTTTGCTGTGTCTGGGAAAGCATTGCTTCCACCATGCAATTTGTTTCCAGTAAATAGAACAATATTTTCCTAATTTCACAAAACTGAGGAGTTTTGTGCCTGAAATGTACCGTGCAGAAGTTTTCAGGGGAAGATAACTGACTTTTTCCCGAACCACCTTCTCCTTTAGAAGAGATGTGTTTCTTATTTTGTGTTGACAGTGTTTGTCATTGACAGTGAAAACCATCTGCCCTACCTGACCCCGCATGACCATCTGTCCATTTTGGCTGGGCAGTGATGCCTGTAAGCGCAGAGCTGACCTCAGCCCCTGGCACGCTCCCACCAAGGTCATTAATCCAGCTGGAAGGCTTGCAGGAGTCGCGCTGGCCCGTGGAAAAGTTTTGATAGGTCCTTTCCCAGTAGCCTTTCTGGCAGACCAAAGGGTCGGCGGGACTGCACCACCAGCAAACTCTGGGAGCTCCTTTGAATGCTACTTGCCTCTGAGAAGTTAATAGAAAAAGTGCAAGTCTGTTTTGTATTTTTTTCATAATAGACAGTTTTTGGCTCTTCATTCAGGTACATTTTAAAACCATTTTTCACAGTCAAACTATCCACAGTCTGGGATCTACAGAAATAGCTCCTTTTAATCAGTAAAATACATGTGGTTAATATGAATTGAATTTCCAAAGAAGAATTGATCGGTGTTCTTAAAATTGCACAAACTTTTTTTTTAAATTATTGGTAGTTGTTCTAAAATGACTTTTAGGTGTACAGATGTGTTTATATTTATACAGAAAAACAATGCTCAACTAAAAACCAAGACAAATGTTAACTCTTATTTTTTCTGTTCTGGTTGTTAACTGAAAATCTAATGCTACTAAAATTATATATAGTCATGCTGCTTTCTGTAGTATATCTATTAAAAAGCCTTTTTTTACCAAAGGCAGCTTATAAATAAGGAATAGAAAGAGGCAATTATTTTAGCTTACTTATTTGTGAATGTAATTTTAGAATAAAGTTTCTTGGGACTACTATAGTATCTCTGGATTTTTGTGTGATTTTTATAATAATTTCTTTATCTTGATTCTTTAGTATCCTCAGATGGATAATATATTCCCAATTCTCTAGACCAGGACCACTTAATTAAGAAATTGCCCTAATGATCTCCTTCCTGACTTCTGAATTGCATAATTAAGGATTCTGGTTTTATCCCTTTAAAAAGATCCTCTCTTCAAATCTGGCCCATGTTACTGTGGATACCTGCAATATTTTCAAGCTTAGTGACACATAGAGTGTTTTATTCTTGAGGACCGGCCTGAGTCCTAAGTGATTTCCCCCGTCTTCTGCTGTAGAATTAGCTTGTTTGTTATTTTGGTTCTCCTGAGCCCATTTTTTCCCGAAGAAGAAAGTTAATTCCTCACCAGAGTGAAATTTTTCTGTCTTCTGGTGGTCCTCTGAGGGAGAAATAGCTGTGCTCTCAAAAAACATCCAAGTGAGGAAGGGCTTAAATATAGGGAGAAGAAATTTATAATGTAAAAGGTGAAGCGCACAATCTATAGAATATCCCTAGCAGAAGTAAATTGAAAATCTGTTTTTCCTAGTGAGCTTAGTTACTGCTGGTCCTTCTATGAGAATTGGCACTATTTTTTAAGTGTTTGAATCTCTGCTGGTTTAATTATTTTGGCTGTTGGCAGCAAGTATTTTCAATATTCAATTAGCTCTTCAATGTGTCCATATCAATAAATGTAATAAGTAGTCAGTTATATTCTGGACTTCTCTAGTCATTACTTAGGCAAAATACTCTTTATTTCCAAAACCAGAAGGAACGGTTGAATTTCCCTTCATCTCTGCTTGTTTTCTGCTTCAAAAAGAGTCACTCATGAAGGACAGTGGATATTTATAGTTACTTTTGCTGCCTCCTCTTTGCTTGTTTTTGCTGCCATTATTGCAGTCATTGGGCAAGTAAGCGAAACTTGCTGTTCATTTTTGTTAAAAAAGAAGCCATCTGTGATGGATAATCTTAAGCAGGTCATGTTTAGTAGGTTGTGTTTATACCACATATCATCTTTACAGAGCTGAAGAAGGGTTAAAGGGTGAGTTGTGAATATGAAACCTGCAGTATGACGCAGTGTAGGATGATGCTGGAGCTCATTGTCATTGTCCTGCCTGAGGCCCAGCTGTGACTGTCACCCACCTCACCATGTCACTGCTTCCAGGGAGACCTACCAGCCGCCCTGTGCTCTGCCCTTCGTGTTCTGTTGCTACATGAGGTAATGTCCCACAGGCGGCTCCTACTGATGGCACCAAGGTGGTGAGGACAGTGGAGTGCCCTGTGCCTCAGTGAGCCACCCACGTCATGCTTCTTCTCAACCTCAAAGACTGCTGCTATGAGAAAGAAAACCACGCTTTTACCAGATGAGGTTAAAGTCTTTTCGGTGCATCAAAGAAAGTCAGTGTCTGGTTTGAACAAAGCCTTGCAAAGTGTCGATATAGAATCATAGAATAGTTCAGGTTGGAAGGGACCTTAAAGATCATCCAGTTCCAAGCCCCCTGCCCTGGGCAGGGACACCTCCCACTAGACCAGGTTACTCCAAGCCCCATCCAGCCTGGCCTTGAACACCTCCAGGGATGGGGCAGCCACAGCTTCTCTGGGCAACCTGGGCCAGTGTCTCACCACCCTCACAGTAAAGAATTTCTTCCTAATATCTGATCTACATCTGCCCTCTTCCAGTTTGAAACCATTATCCCTTGTCCTATCATTACGCTCCCTGATAAAGAGTCCCTCCCCATCTTTCCTGTAGTCCCACAAAAGTGTGGACATGTGGGATGAGATGTAGGGATAGGAAAGGGACTTTTATTGACTTCTGTGACATTCGTACTGAGCACGTTCTTTAATCTGAAGCAATTAAAATATCATAGTGTAGATTTTAGTTAAATTTTAAGTTCAAAGAAACATTCAGACTTATTTTGCTATAGAAAAAAGCCTGCTCTATGATAACTGTTTTGTTTTTTTTAAACTGAACTTTTTTATGACTACGACTAATGTTACTTCTTTGTACATCTTTAAGGAGAATGGAAGTGTCCGGAAAAAACAAAATTCTAAATTGCATTCTGTATAGATCTTTTTTCTCCTAACATCATGTGACCTGAGACAACAGCAAAGGTGAGTTTTGTTCTCCTCCTTCTGGAGAGAGAATTCAGAGAAGTGTGAAGGCATAATTCACAGGGGTGACTTTTACACAGAGGGGCCAACTTGTCAGAGAGTGTGTCCCATGAGAGCAGTGAAGCAATGACAAGAGGCCGATGGGAATTCCTGAATGTGCTAAAGCAGCATCAGTGGGTTAGAAAATATCCTGGCCTCTAGGAAAACATATCATCTCACCATTCTTTTTGGAATATGATCTTCAGAGTAAACTATTTTTGTGAAAAATGATGATTCATATCAGACCATCAGTCTACCCCACAGTGGAAAATATTTAGCCCTGTGTTTCTGAAACAGGTTTAATAGCAATGGTGCAATTTTATGCTTAATAAAGCATACTTTACTCCAGTACACTTCTGCCTATCTTGCACTTAATTTTATGAAATATTTCCTTCTTTTTCTCTCTGGTCCATCTTCTCCCAGGACCTCCAGAAGGGATGCCAAGGTATCTCCTTCATTTCAGCCCATTTATTCACCAGTCCTTCGGGCTGCAGATTTCTTAGCAATGCAGGAGCAGTCAATTAAGTATTCAAGAGAAGTCATGAGCCTCTTTCAACTTCTCTGGAGTGAAGGGGAATGAATGAAGAGGATCATAAATCCATGGAGGAAGCTAAGAGAGATGAGTTCGTATCCTTTCTTTTGCCAAGGGTAAAGATAGCAGAGGGTAGCTATGTCTCTGCCTGTAAACTTCTGAATGAAAATTATCATTCTTGGATACTCTAAAGTGTTTTCTGTTAAGTCAGCAGACCCACCAAGCTATTGCCCCACATATTTCACACCCCCTTTCATCAGCACCTGCCACCTTGACTTTCCAAAGCTTTGGTGAAATGGGGCAGATGGGGCTCTGGTTGCTCCCTGCCCACAGCTGTCAGACATGTGCAGTGCCCAACTCCAGAAGCAATATTTCCTCACAGCTGGAAGAGCACCAGCACAAGAAACAACCTAGTTCTGCTGAACAGCAGGAAACTCATTGGTCCTCCTTCTCTCATGGTTTGTGAATGCAGAGTACAGTGCAATAAATCTGCGAGAAAGCCCTTTAACAAGCTGGCAAAATAGTTACTTTCCATTCATGGGCTTATAGGGATGTTTCTTTCTCAGTGCTGCCAAGGAGCAGAATAACAAGGGATTAGATAGCCTATTCCACCTAAGATGGAATATTTAACCCAAGATGGTGGAATAGCCTTTTTTTTTTTTCCAGCTAAGGTATTGTTTTCTAGTTCACATGGTCTGTGCACATTCTACAGGCAGGATTAGCTCTTGGTGTAAGTGAACATACACCAGCAAAAGTTTGGCTAACTTGCTTTTCCACGCTTAGACAGAATGAGTTCAACAAGCCCCTGAGAATTAGGGCTTTCTCATTCATGTGGTGTTTATGAAATCAAAATAGTGCCTTCAATAAAATGAAAGCTTTTAAAAGAAACACAAGAAAATACTCCATGCAGTAGCAAATAAGAGCAAACAAGCTACTTTTAATGTCGACATTGATTGATCAGAAAACGTTTCATTTCATATGAACTGTAATAGCTGACTATTAACTCTGGCAAAATTCTAAAAATGTCTGTTTTTCTTCCTGCTCATATTAGCACCCATTTCACAGAACCCACTCCTTCTGCCTGGCTTGAATAATAAGCATCTGTCAGGATATCTGCATCTACAATTAAATCCTGAAACTGCTGTATAGTTTCTAAACAAATAGAAGCTGAAAACCTGGCTGTTTCTATCCTGAGAATTATTTTGGGAATTTGATTGCCCGCAGTCCACAGGGGATTTAACCTTGCCCCATTGTGCATCACAGAAGGCGCTTAAGCTGCATGACCATTAATTTAATCACCCTGAAGTTTACCCCTGGGAAACGGAGGGCGGGAGGGGAAGGAGACCTGAGAGACACACAGTAGTGTTCCGTTCCTCGTTCACTCCACAGAAACCATCATCACAACAGGCATTAATTGACTCCCTTGTTGGCAGCCACTACGGAACATTGAATTCACTCCAAGCCTAAGCTGGTCTAATAAAAGTATTACCTCTCTCCACAGACCTTGCCTCCTACACTGAAGCAGGTTTTCTCTGATGGGGGTTGTCCCTCTCAAGTAGCCCTGAGGCGAGATGATTTACGGAGAGCTTCAATGTGACTACACACGCAAAGGAGGAACAAATGCCAAACTTGGTCTCCGCAGTTGTCACCCCAAAGCCTTTCAGGGCATTCAGTTCATGTACCAAAACTTCATCATGATTTTTTTTTCCCTTCAAAATAAATTTCAAATGAAAAAAGAAGTCATTAATGAGAAGAGCTCAGTTTAAGTACCTAGACACATATTCTATACTTCAATTATCACTCAAATTCAGTTATATTTTAGTATCCTGAATGTTATTCCCCTTTTTTCTTCTGAAATGTGTACTAGATTTATATCTTCTCACCCACTATTTTGCCTAAAGAGCAAATTTTCAAAAGTGGGGATATAACACCTGTGATTTTCCACTGAGAGCTTTTCATGGATTTGTATGCTCTAAAAGGTAGAAATGTCCATCTGATCTGATGACAGAACCATACACCGCACAGTTTCTTCTAATTATGCTTCTGTTAAACCGCCACATTTCTGTTTGTCTAAAATATGTTTTAAAGAAAGGCAGTCAGTCTTGAAATAAAGTTCTCAAGAAATGGAGAAATGTTCTTTACCTCAGTAATTTATTTTGAGGGTTGATTCACTAATCACTCTCCTAATGACATTTATGGGCCTTTATTTTTAATATAAATTTGCATGGATTTAGTATCCAGACTTTTAAAGCACTTTTTTTTTATCAAAGTACTATTTTTCTATTATTAAAAAAGGTTGTTATTGTATTTTCTTGGAGGTATTCCAATACTTTAATTAAATAATGTCTCAGGCTTCTCTTTTGATGAAGTAAATGGACTTGCCTCCTTAATTATCTCTTCTCCTTGCATTTGTACCTAAATTAGGATTTGGGGTTGCTCTGTGATCTCTCTTCAGTCTGTCAATCTCCCCTCTAAAGCGCAGACATCAGGAGGAGACGTAGTTCTCCAATTTTGTTTTCACTGGTGATCGTGCAGATACCTAATGCCCACTTTTTTCAAAATCATTTGCTGTTCACCTCAGCTTCCCTGCATGTGTTTGGTTGTCAGTCCTTCTGGAAATTGTGCCACTTCTATATAAATGACTTCCTTTAGGCGTATGAAGTTGAAAATACTGGTATTTGCTCCAAGAAACTAATCCAAAAAGGAGCTTGATGTAGACAGAATCTAGTATGCCCAGGGACATCTATTGACTTTAATGAGGCTTTATACAAGCCCAAATGCCTTCCCATGTGGAAATCCATGAATCAAATTTGAAAATAGTTAGGATCAGTAATGGGAAAAAATGAGGGTAAGAGAAGAGAAATATGCTGAAAAAAAATTCTTCAGATAGGTAGCATTGTGATTCTTCCAGTTTCAAGACTTATTTTATTTCAATTTATTTTATTTTTATTTTACTTGATTCTGGCTAGTAAACAGGTGACTGATAACCTGTAGTAAGAAACAATACAACGGAACTGGAGGACACATTCTATAACTAAATTATAAGGTCTTGATACTTGTCCTGTTGATTTCATTTCTTTAGAGGCATGTGTGTCAGCTACAGCCAAGGATTTAACAGTAACACTGTGTTTTCATTTGGAACTTATTCATTGGAAACATTTTTTGAAAGTGGAAATCAGTTTGAAGAGCACTTCATCTATTACTTTCATCTTCAATTCCTATGGGAAAAGAGCTCAGAAAAATAATCAGAGATCACATGGAAACTTAAATCAATTTGTTAATCATTTGAGAACATTTCTAAACTCTAAATATGAAAACTGAAAAAAAGCTTTCTAATACTGACTTTAAACTGCAGTTTCAGCAATCCACGGCCAGAGGCAACTGAAAGATGGGAAGCAAAACCAAGTTTCTTAATGTGATGTTGTCTTAGCTATCTTTTGTTCTGCTTCAGGAGTCAGGAATGCTATACGTACAGGAGACAATGTGAAACAGCAAGATAGGAAATTGCATTTACTTCACCACAAGATTTAAGTAGTTGCTAAAATTCATTAATGGCAAAAGAAGCAAGACTGGCTTTGACTTCTGAAGTAACTTTTAAACAGAGGAACAGCTTCTCTTTCTGCAAGTGCAGTTTATACCTGCCACAGACCCACAGTTTTTGCATGGCAAAATTAAATTAAACTATATCTAGCTAGTCTGTATTTTTCTTGCACCAATGTAGAGAGCCAATGCCACGAATATCCCTCTGAAAGGATACTGCAGGCAAATTAGGTTGGTAGGGACAGTCACAGTTAAGATTCACTTGTTTAGCAAAATACATTCAGTGAACCTATGGGCTAAGTGGAGAGCACATTTGCTTTCCCTTGATTTAGGAGATCCCAGGAGATTTATCTAACTCCCAGCAAAATTTAAAATCGGCTTCCACCAGTCAAGAATAATCAGGATATGTGGAGAATAGGGGTAGAGGTTAATATTTCTGCTGTAAGGGAATGACTAACCCATGAGTAAAAGACATTGTTGAAGTTCAAGGAAGTCCTGATCTTCCAAGGTGTTTTCAGAAAACTCATCCATGTGAGCTGAGTAAACCCAAGAGGGACTACTTTTGAAAATTTCACCTGTTCTGCACTGGTTGTTTTCTTCCCTCTTTATGTTATTGTAAAGGTTCTGAGGAGGGCTACGCAAACTTTAAGAAAATTGAAAGGTGGAAAATGCCTAAAACTTACCCTGACAACTGAACAGCTCTATAGTTCTACGTGAATTCTGAACTGACACAAAGAATTACTTGACTTAAAATTAATTATAATAGCTTAAAATCAGGTAATATTATAAAACATTGCTTGGGGGAATAACTTTTGGTTTTTTGGAATAACCGTTTTACTGTGAAAATGTTCTCTCACTTCTGCTACTCACAGCTGATACCCCAAACAATAAAAATCCACTAATAGAGCCTATCTAATTAATAAAGTCTATTCTTGTTGTCAGGCATTGACCATTAGTGATGGTGTATCTTATGATATGATTTTAATCATAAGTCTTTAATAGTAAGGCCAGTTGTTGTCTGGGTATCCAGCCCCCTGAGGTGGAAGAGAGGGTCAGGGAGCAGAATGAAGCCTCCATAATCCAAGGGGAAATAGTTAGCGACCTGCTACAACACTTAGACATCCACAAGTTTATGGGACTGGACAGGATCCACCCAAGAGTACTGAGGGAGCTAGTGGAAGTGTTCACCAAGACACTTTCCATCATTTGTCAGCAGTCCTGGCTAACTGAGGAGGTCCCAATGGACTGGAGGGTAGCCCATCCACAAGAAGGTCCAGAAGGAGGATACAGGGAATTACATGCATGTCATTCTGACCTCTGTGCCTGGGAAGACTGTGCCATCATGCAGTACATGAAGGATAACCAGGTGATCAGGCTCAGTCAGCATGGGTTTATGAAAGGCAGGTCCTGATGGACTAACCTGATCTCCCTCTATGACAAGGTGTCCTGTTTAGTGGAAGAAGGAAAGACTGTGGATGTTGTTTACCTGGACTTTAGTAAAGCCTTTGACATTGTTTCCCACAGAATTCACATGGAGAAACTGACTACTCATAGCTTGGATGGGCATACGCTTCGTTGGTTAAAAAACTGGCGGGATGGCTGGGCCCAGAGAGTGGTGGTGAATGGAGTTAAATCCAGTTGGCGGTTGGTCACAAGTGGTGTTTTCTGGGGCTCAGTGTTGGGGCCAGTTCTCTTTAATACCTTAATCAATGATATGGCATAGGGGATCGAGTGCACCCTCAGTAAATTTGCAGATGATACCACATTGTGTGGGACTGTTGATCTGCTTGAGTGTAGGAGGGTTCTACAGAGGGATCTGGACAGGCTGGATCGATGGGCCAAGGCCAATGGTATGATGTTGAACGAGGCCAAGTGCTGGGTCCTGCACCTGGGTCACACTAACCCCATGCAGCGCTACAGGCTGGGGGAGGAGTGGCTGGAAAGCTGCCTGGCAGAAAAGGACTTGGAGGTGTTGGTTGACAGACGGCTGAATATGAGCCAGCAGTGTGCCCAGGTGGCCAAGAAGGCCAACAGCATCCTGGCCTGTATGAAGAATAGTGTGGCCATGAGGACTAGGGAAGTGATTGTCCTGCTGTACTTAACACTAGTGAGGCCCTACCTCGAGTATTGTGTCCAGTTTTGGGTCCCTCACTACAGGAAAGACATTGAGGTGCTAGAGCATGTCCAGAGAAGGGCACCAAAGCTGGTGAGGGGTCTGGAGCACAAGTTTTATGAGGAGCGGCTGAGGGAGCTGGAGTTGCTCAGCCTGGAGAAAAGGAGGCTGAGGGGAGACCTTCTCGCTCTCTACAACTGCCTGAAAGGAGGGTGTAGAGAGGTGGGGTCAGTCTCTTTTCCCAAGTAACAAGCGATAGGACAAGAGGAAACGGCCTCAAGTTGCACCAGGGGAGGTTTAAACTGGATATTAGGAAAAATTTCTTCACCAAAAGGGTTGTCAAATGTTGGAACTCGCTGCCCAGGGAAGTGGTTGAGTCGCCATCCCTGGAGATTTTTGAAAGGTGGTGCTCAGGGACATGGTTTATGGTGGACTTGGCAGTGCTAGGTTTATGGTTGGACTTGATGATCTTAAAGATCTCTTCCAACCTAAATGATTCTATTATTCTATGATTTTTGGCAGGACATCACAAGAGTGTGAGATTGTTTCTACAACACATCAGAAGCTGTTGTGACCACAGAAGAATACTGAATGAATCTAGAGCTGGAATTAAAATGAGAAATTAAGCTTTTCAATAATATCACAAGTAATTTTACATTAAGAGTCTGAGATCACTCTGTAGCATTGCACAATAACACATTATTCTGCAGTGTGTTACAACACATTACAGCAACATAGTTTTCACTTCTTTTGGTTTATGCAAGTAGGCAAAAATGTTTTTAAAGTCCTCAGGAAGACAGGTTTTATAATAGTAGCTTTTACTGAAGCTTCAGTTTCTTATGTTTATAAACAAGTTTATATGTCGGTAAAGAGTGGAAATTTGTCACCAAAACTGTCAGGTTTTTTCTGTGCCACTTCTGCAAACATTTACTCATGAGTTTATTGTTAGGTATGCATGTGTTTGCTGAAGGTCAGGTGCTCGAGAGCTCGGGCACGTAAGAAATGTTTTTCCAGAACAGAATAATGGTTCAGTGATTTCCATATCCTGTTCTAGCGATGGCCAGTGATGGATGCTTCACATCTACTTAATGCTGCAATAATATATCATGCAGATATGATTGTCCTGATCCTACACAACCCTGGCTGAGGAATACTGAATCGTCAGAATTGCTAATGCTAAAGGTTTTTCAGGCATTGCTGTTTAGTAGTAAATCCTTTTTTTGAATCGTTCTGACTCTACAGTGTTAGTCCAGTTTTAGGAAGGAAAAGCTCTGCTGATTTCAGTACAGTTTCACCAAAGGGTTGGATGTCTAGGAAGCCAGTTTTCACTTTGGGAACAGGTGATGCTTCTGGTCATTCATGATCTCCAGTGTAATTTTCAATCACAGATTTCCAGTGGTGTCAGCAGAAATATATGCTCTTCCTTCTAAAAGCAGGAATAAAAGTATAAAACTGGCTAGATGTTTTTCCATTCTATCCCCATAAAGTTCTATGTTTGTCAGAGTGTTAAAGTTGAAAAATTAATAGCTATATAGTGTTGCACACATATTAAAAATAAATTCTAAACATAAACTCGACTGTAGATACCTGATACTCTCACTGTTAGAGTTGTTGTTAGCATTGATAGGCAATTTAGGAAATGTGGAAACCTGGAGAAGACAAACAGCAGGAACTTGAAGAAAACTAAAACAGACTTCAAGAAGAAAAGGTGAATGTTTTCCAGCTATTTGGTTATGTTCCTAATAAACAGTGAAAGTGGATAGTTTTTACATTTTAGTAGAATGAAATCCAAATCCTTATTCTAATTTTTGCAAACATGAACAAACGACTTCTTAAGCAATGCTCCTAGACAATGATGTGCTCTGTCAACAGCTGTACTCTGCACCTAATGGTAGAACCTTAGCTATTTTTAAAATTGTTTCATTACCTGATAAGGTGTAGGAGGCCAAGGTTGAGATTCGGTAGAACAAAGTCAAAGGAAAATGGAATGGCAGGGGACTGTTAGTCCACTTCTCAAGGTGTACTTATTTTCTTTCTGGCAGATATTCATCTGGCCTATTGGAAACCTGTAAAGATGAAGAGTTCCAGACAACTTATTCTATGAATTGCTGTCCTTTTCTTTCTTTATGCAGTCTGCCTTGAAATCTAACCTGATCTTGCTGCGTTATGCTTCTTTTTGTATCTTGGAAAGGAGAAAATACTATTTCATTTTCTCTTTGATTTCTATGACATGCTTTGAGACCATTGATTGTTCTACTTTTCCTCTCAAAGCTGGACAGGCTTTATCCGGTCGAGTTCTTTTTTGAGTTATGGTGTCTGATTACTCCTGTTGCTCTCTTCTGAACTCCACTGAAGAGATTCATATTTTTTTCTTAGGTGACAGCTCAAAACTTGGCAGAATGCTACAGCCAAGGCTCTTCCAGTTATGAACAGAGACAGGGATTATTTCACACATCCTTTGGGCAATCCTCACAGGACGATGTTGGTATTTCTTGAAATTGTTAACACATTCAATAGCTTCTTTTTAGGAGCTACTGCCCAACTAGTTGTCCTTCAGTCTGGAGTTCTGCAATTAAGTTTCTGAGAGTATTCATGGCACATGGTCTTAATAATTTTTTCCTTTGTGTTAAACCTTTTTTTCCGTATGTCAGAAGCATTTTGATCGCCAGTGCTCCCCGTGATACAAGAGGTAATTAAGCTGATTTGACATGATCTGTTCTTGACATATTCACGTTGGCTTCACCTTATATCCTTGTTGTCTCCCGATTTCTTAAAATGTGGTGGTTTTCCCTACAATATGTGATACTACTTTCTTATTTTGTTGTGTTAGCCACTTGTTCATAAATGTCTTCTTAGGGAAAACTCATGCCAAAAAGCAAAATATATTTCAATTTTCTGAGCCTTATTTCATAGTAACTTTCTCTTTTTAAATATGATAACACTTCTATTTTTTTGTTCTAGGTACTTAGAGAGTGCTTTCCTGTTGTCATTAATGTGTTCTGGTAGCTTTCATCTTGCTTAATGTCATTTTTTACCTTGACCTTTCTGACCTGGCCTTTGCATGTCTGTATGTTTTTGTGCTGTTTTATACCTGTTTGAATAACAACAATTTATTTTCATTGGTTATGTTCTTCCTTCTTGTGTATGAGGTCAATGAAGAGTTCACCATTTTATTCTTACCACGCTTATCCTACCTCTTCTTTGGGGTAACTTTAATTTATGGCCTTAGCATAATTTCATAGAGAGTAGCTACTTCTCCTGAATTATCCTTCCCATGCCTCCCATTAAGTTTACACAACAATTTTTGGTTCATTTTGATCTGTCATCTTGAAGCTTTATGTTTGCTGTTTTCCATTTTACCTTCCCTCTTTTCCTAGGAATCATGAACTCTATAATTTCATGGTAATCTTTACAGAATTTGCAACCCGTCTTCAGACGCTAGCATACTTAGGATAAAAACCTCACCTTCTGGGTATCAGATGTAGCGATAAAGTAGAACCTTCTTTGTAACTCTTGTCTTTACCTTCTGTTTCAGAACTCTGTCACCAAACTCTTCCAGAAACTTCATCTGGAACTAAACTTTATTTAATCTTTGATCTCCATCTGCTATATTTGAGATATCTAAATAGTTAAAATATCCTATTGAGTCATGAGCAATATGTCAGTTACTCATGAAAATTATTCTGGTTTCTCTGTTTTAGGTTCCCACGAGTGTACCTTTTCTATTTCCTATTCATTATGACCCAAATATTTTACGATTTGAGTCCAATTCCCTCCTCATTTCAGCTATTATTTTTTTTAATCCTTGATATGAAAGGGCNTTCTTCAAGAAACTTTATTTCAGTCTTACATACTATTGGACCAATATTTTGGAATGACAGTTAAATCACGATCATTTTGAAGAATAAACTCTTCCTTTGTATTCCTAATAATTCTTGCATCTGAGAAATTCAGCAGCTGAACATTTTTCCTCTTTCTTGTCTGTCCTATGCTCTAACTCATAAATAAATTATTGAAAAAATAAAGAATTAAAATGGCAATGTTATTGTAGTGTGAGTTTGACTCAGCTGTCATATTTAACAAAGGATTCCAAGAAAAGAAGATATAAGTGTGTATGTGATAGCATATGCCAAGAGAATCTGACATACCCAGGACATGTCAGCTCTATTGTACATGTTTTGTATCCATTTCTTTAGGATTTAAAGATGCCAGTAACCTGTTCTGAATGCCCAGATAAATATGTACTCTTTCTTTTTGCCAGGGAAAAAGGCTGAAGTGTGTGGAAACCTTGGTGTATGGTAGGCCTGGAACTCTGCAAGTCTAGTGTAATAACTGAGTAAGACTTCAGAGAACAAGACTATAAACTCCAGAAGAAAGGCAGTAGATATTTTCTAATAAATGTAGGCACTGCATTGATATTTTTTTTTATTCCAGAAAAAGATAGCATAATATTGTTTTGTCTCTTCCTGCTATTTGACATCTGCACACTTTATACTTCTGGAAAGAAATGCATGTATTTATTTAAACAATTCCTTTTCTGTTTATGATACTCTGTGCTGAACTCCTTAGGCATCTTTCTGTGCAGGATGCATTCTAAAGGTTTTGCTTTGAGCATTGTTTTATGACAGTGCCGTTCCTCATTCTGTTCCATACAGTATTGCTGCAATTTCATAACCACTCATCTTCAATTTCTTTCTTCTTCCTTCCATCAAAACAAAGCTCTGATGTAGGTTTAGGATAGTCAGTGAGGTTTGGAAGTCCTCTGTTTTTGATTAAGATTTACAAACAAAACCGGATTTTATTTTCTGTCACTTCTGTGTAATTTTGTTTCTGTGTTGAAAGTCTTAGTTACCAACTTGAAAGATTAACCCTCTTCTGAAAAATGCAAATGAAAAAAGAAAATAAGCTTATACTTTAATTACGTAAATGAAAATATTATCATGTCTTTCTTTTAAAATATATGCAGGACCTGTTGCGGAATTCTCCTAAGGTCCCATCCTCTTAGTCAGTGGAGAGAGAAGAGATAAATGTGCAGAATGAGACCAACAGATAACAGGAGTTCAAGGACCCAGAGGTAAGTTGTTTGTCAGATAATGAATTGTGCAGGTGATGGAGTGTATTTATTAGTTGTTCAAGTCAACTGTAGAATTTTTTGCAAGGCCTGGCAAAATTTCCTTGATGAAGTAAAAACTCTGCTGTGTAAAAATTGATTTACTTTGGTATCAGCATTCGATCTAGATCCTTTTCAGAACACTCTGCCCAGCTGTTTTATAATAAATGATACAACTGCTCTGCTGTGTATTGACTTCTGGTTTCTAGGGTGTGTCCAACACTGCACTGCATTCAAAAATTCCCAAAACAAACAAACAAATAACTGATATTCTAGAACCAATATTTTGTATGTATATTAATTTTACAGATCTGTGAAATGAATTTCAGAGGTTTTTTTAGTGTTTATTTCTCTTTCTCTTGCAGTTTAGCATATTGGAATACATCTGTTTTAATTCAATGAATGCTCCTATGTATTTTGCTCAGTGTTTTAGGAGGGTACGGCTGAAATAAAAAAGTGAATTGTATTTTTAAAAAAATCGTGACTAAATTTTCGTGATATCTTAACTCAAAGCTTGGGAACTCAAATTACCTGTTTGCACAGCTATGTTATACTGTTAAATTATTGTGATAGTAATAACAGAGATCGACTGATATATGTGTGAGGCTCTCAGGGAAGTTGATGGGAAGATCAAGAGCAGTTTGTGGTTCTAGATACATTTACATGACATGCAGTGTGAAAACTCCAGTACTGCAAAGATCTATACTTGTATTTAGCCCACCGTTTAGCTTTCCATAGGTGCTGATGGATTACCCCCTAACGGTGAAAAGAAGTTGTATCAGCTGTTTGTGAAAAACAGACTCCTCTAAGGAAGAGAAAGAGGTAATGGAACAGAATCAGGGTTGCATTCATTAACGATGTAAAACCAGCTCATATCTGTGTATAATTAATTAGGGTGTCCTTCACTCAAACCAGTTCTTATAAAAATGTTGGCGTAGCTCAGTATTAAGCTAAAGTGTGTTGACTTCATATGTTGATTTTAATGGAGCTATGGCGATGTAGATGTATCAGGAAAGTGGCCTGCCCTGTGACGTTAGGAGTCACAGCCTAGAGCCAAATCAGCATTTAATCAGCTAAACTATAACTCCAGTGCAACTTAGGCAGCCCAGCTCTTCAGACTGATCCGCAAAATCTCTGTCTGACTGCTTAGATCCCTGATGTGCCAATAGACCTACTTTTGGTCAGCGACGTTAATTAGCTCCCTGAAATGTAGATGTATGCAGACATTGTTTAAGCCAGACACAGCAATTTACTCATTCAACTTACACCAATCATGTTGCAAATGTAACTAGACACATTTTAATTTGAAGAAGAGGTGGGGTTTTTCTTCGAATCAACAATATTTTTCATGGAGTACAGAATTATGAAAACTAAAGATTCCCTTTCATAAAGGTCCTTCAATCCAACCTGCGAATGGAACAGATGCCCATTTACACCAGCAGGGAATTTGGCTCATACTGAAGAAACTTACTGTGACCCATTTCTTTGGTTTTAATAGGTTTCATTTATACCTTCAAGGTATGCTGGACATCATTGTTCTCCTTGAAATCACAGCCAACAGATATTAAAGGAAGTTCAAGAAATAATGCCCACAGCAAGCAATTAAAGGAAACACAGACAATGCTCAACCTATTTCTAAGGAAGGACAAGTTGTTAACTGCCTGAGAAAATTCCCTGATAAAGTCAGTCCTGAATAACAACTTGAGAAACTCACCTCTACCACACCCAAAATTTATGCAACCGTGTTGTTGAGGGGAAGGGGAAATGTTTTCCCTTGCTTCAGTTGATCATAAAATGATACAGATTTTTTTATTCCACAGCATTAGAGATGGGAAGTTTCTAATATCCATGTTTTATCCTCTATAGGGGTGCTGCTTCTGATTTTCTTTACATTTCATCTCTTTGTAGAGTTTCATTGTGACAGCTGACTCACAATGTTTTTGGCGTTGTTCCTACCAATTCTTCAGGTGTTTTCCTGAGAGTTTTGAAGTCTCATTTCCTCCCCTTTCTACATCTGGCATTGTCTATCAGTATTCTAAGTCAAAAAAGTCTGTATTGGTCTTGTTTCCTCTGTTGTCAATGTTCTCTTGATCTGTGATTTGATGACTTTTAACTCCTTCTTTGATCAACTTCTTCTTAGGTATAAAGTGTATACATCCCATATTTAATTTAACTTTTGTCTCCTTATGATATTTTTGCATGTAGATTATAACACCACAGTCAGACACATACTGCAGGAAGGCAGGGTTAAGCGAGTTGGTACAATAGCATTATACTACAGTACAATACAAACAACTCAGAGTACCAAGTGTGCTACAGCACAAGATTTGCATCTCTGAATTGGACACTGCATATTCTTTAATTCTGCTGAGGATGTCTACTTACTGGAGCTCAAAGTCTGCTAAAAAGCCAAATTATAAAATGCTCAGTTTTCATTAATGTCTGCACGAGTGAAATGAACTTTCAAAAAGAAGGGCTTTCAAATAACTGAGAAGCCATGCTTTAAAAAACAACTGCAAGTCATTTTGGGGCAAAAGTACATACATGGGATGAAGAAAGCAGAGAGACATTTTTGCTACTAATGCTGAATGAAAGAACAAAGTAAATTCAGCAGGACTGCCAATATAGCCTGTTATGTATATTCTCTATAATAAAATTTGAGAGAGACATTTCACATTCTACTCCATGTCTTCAAATGACTTAATTGTACCATTAACTCTATAACCTTGCACTAAAAGTAACTGATGGTTCAGGAAAATCCCTTAAAAGAAATAATCCTAGAAACTTTTCATATAAGATGGTTTTCAAAGCTGTCCTCCAGCTATTAATTGCTATTTAGTTCAACAATATATATGACATGTCACTACATTTAATTATATTAATTATATATAATGATTCTGACAAAAGACATACCACTTCCATTACCCAGCAAAGAAATCACTTCGTCTAAGAAATGAAAAACTGCAAGGTGAAAGAAAAGGACATCAAAGAAAAATAGGGAAAAGACACGGAAAGTTAGAAAGAAAGTGATAAGGAAGAGGAAGAAAAAAAGAAAGGAAACAGACAAGGACAGAGAATCAGATCTTGTTTTTCTTTACTTTTATAGTTGTCCTCTGTTTAATCATATTTTATTTGCAGATAACCACAATTCATAGAATCACAGACTCTCATAGTCATTTAGGTTCAAAAAGACCTTTAAGACTACTGAGTCCAACTGTAAACCTAAGACTGCCAAGTTCACCACTAAACCATATCCCTAAGTGCCAACTGTTTGAATATCACGTACCATTGCTAGAAGACATTCTGCTTCCTATGGACAACATTAATAATGTGTCTTCATAGAAGTACCCCAGGGTTGAGTCAACTGGGAAGTCAACTGGGCGTTCAACTTTTCTGAATATAAGACATCCAGTCAGCATCAAAGTTAGGCAAAAGAATAAATAATGTTATTATGACACACACCAAAAAGTCTAGATTCCCAGCCATTTTTACTGCAGTTCCAGAGGAAATATGGTTGATGTCACTACACATTAGAGACGCTAGAGAGAGAAATTTTGCTACAGAACTATTTGAATGCACTTTTAGCACCAATATTCACCAACAGGTGCCTCGTTACCTAAAAGAGTGTATATAATGGCTAATTGTTTGTGACTTAAGAAAATCAGTTATACGGGAAACTAGTTATTGTTCTTCACTAATGATGCAACACAAGATTTGAAATTGTTCTGACATGTATTCTTTGGCTCTTTAGACTATCGAGTATGCGGCTGAATGTGATCACTGCCTTTCCCTACAGCTTTTTTGTTTTCCCTGACACCACTATCAAAATTAGAAGTTTCTTTTTTAGATGGAAGTAAATGTGTATACCTTTCTTTCATTTTAGTTAAAGCTTTTTCATTGTCAACAATATGATGCAGTTTAATGATACAGCTGTTGGTAACAGCTTTGTACCATTACATTTACAGTAATATAGTCCAGGTTTGTCTGAATACATTTTTGATGGTGCAGATGAGATACATGACAAATTGGTACGTGTTTCTTGGAAATGTGATCTCTTAAGAAGGAAATGGTGCTTTTACATTTGAAATTCAGGGAAAAGGTAAGGGTTATGTTCTTGTGACGTAGCTATCTACACTGAGGTCTCCAAGAGGTACCACTTCAATGTATGCTCCATGAAGTAGTGAGTTCAGACAATGTGGTCATCTCCAAGGAATGACCCAGCTTCTTTGAAACTTGGCAGCCTGTCCTCTCTGCCACGTTGATCTAGGCCTAGGACAGTATGGAATATTATTTTTCATAAACTCCTTCCCTCCTTTTGGGATTTGATAAAGGGAGCCTGAAAACCTACCACAGCACCAGAGATAAGCTCAGACCTTGTTAGGAGTAGCAGGGTTGGGTACGTACTGTGCAGGTCCACTAGACTCCTCACAGAATTGGAGGTAAGAGGAAGCTCCTTACTAAAGCTCTTTTCATTGTTCTTCAGAAGTGACTGCTGCTCGTGACTGCTTGTACATGGAGCTAGGTTTTGGCAGTCTTACGCAGTAAGTAGCACGCTTCATTCACTGCTGCCTTAAGTCTGGGCAATAGACATTTTGAAATACAGATCAGAAAGAAAAGGATAATCCAAGAAGAGAACTTCTAGTTCTGTGTCAACAGCTTGTTTTGCTGCTACACAGTCTAGCCACAGCGGATGAAAGAAAATTGTGTAATCACATTTAACAGGAGTATTTTCTGGTAACCAACAGGAAATGCTGAGAAGTGTAAGGAAGTACATTTGACACAATACTGTTGCATGATGTCCGTGGTAATGCCTGACTGGGGTCTTGGAGTATTTTCTAGCAATGGGTACGTAACAGTCACTGAACCCATGCAGCCTGGGAGACTGCATCCCCTGAACTCCTGGGATGCTCAGACTGCCTTCAGCTGCAAGCACCCAGAGGGAGATAATCCACAACCCTCAAAAGCCACACTGTCACAGTGGGTTTCTCTAAGACTGTGTGATGCAGAAATTAGTTTCACAGGATAAACTCTCCTTAATATCACTGCTGCAGTAAAAGTTTTCATGGGGACAGAACAGACATGAGTTACTTTTCTTCATTGACGCTACTGGCATTCTTCTGCAGCTAAGTACCATGATTTATACTACTTTTTTGTTGTTGTTTTTCTCAGTGCTCACAACTGATCCATTTTCTTAGAGCTAAAACTGAAGGGAGGTCATCATAGTCTTACAGCAGTTTGCAGATAACAATAGCAACAATATTTAAATTTCAGATGTGCTTTTTTCCTGACTGTTACCTGCATTTTAAATTGGCAGAAGTTCTCGGGTAAAACACGGCTGCTGGCTTAATATGGACAATATATGTGGTTCTTCTTCCATAACCCCTGGCAGCATCTTCCAGCCTTCACTTTCAGTGACTCCATTAATCCAATATGCATCCTCTCTGGAGCAAAAAATGTCAAGAACTATAACAAACTGTGATGTGGTATTAGAGATATAGTTGTCTACCAGAACATCTCCTTGGAATACTGAAGCTCAGTGTTGAAGCCAATGGCAGTAGATCTAAAAGATTTTTAACAGCACAATGCTTTCACTCAGGGCTTTGTGAACAAGAGTGTGAAAGCCAACTTTGAGCATTGACAGAAAGGTCTAATAGACATAATAATAAGAGAAAACATTAAAATTGATGAAGTTAGAAAAAGAAAATCACAGCGTTTCTCTTCTCATTGGATGCCGTGGTAGCTGCTGCAGAAAAGTAGATAAGAAGGAAGCCTGAAGATATTGTTTCATATTGAAATAATCAATCTATTTCTGTGGGATTTTCATATTACAAAAACTGAAAACATGCAGTGTATTTTCCACCTGTGTTTGAGAATTTGAAATGTGCCCCTGGCAGTTCTTCTGTGGGAGTTAATACTGGGGTTTCTTATTTTTTGTTTTCTGACAGATTTTTAAAATCAGCTTAACTTTATTTTGGACAGGAGCTCTAATCCATTTTCTGTTCTTTCATTGCTAATAGAGGTGGTGAAATATTAATAACAATTGGTGAGATTAGTCCTAGAATAATAATAGATTTGACATTAAATACCATTTCACTTAATGCTGTTCTGCCCCTTCATGTTATTAGTCATTTGTGAAACTTAGTTTTATTTACTGATGTGATATTAATAGTTAAAAAATTCTGAAGGAAATTTACTTAAATAGAATTGAATTTGTTTGGAGATGCTGTAAGTTCGAACACTGATATTTGTCTCCTATTCCTATTTCAACAACTGGGAGTCAAGACCCAGAATACTTTTAGTATCTGTGCTCTCAGTATAATGTTAGCACTAAATATAAGCTTATGAAGTTATAAGATGACTGTATCACCCCTCCATCTACCTGTTTCTAAAAGAATTGCCTCTCAAGCAGAAAGACACTTTCAAACATTATTGTGTCTATCCCCACTGATACCTTTGGAAAGAAAATACCTAATACCTAAGACTAATAATAAAGCTCTGCAACTAGACCCTGACACTGATAACGGTACAGAGGAAAATTTCTTTACGCAGTCTACAGCAACTTTTAGCCCACTGTCTCCGAAATAAATTTCTCTTGGTTTCAAGGGCCAATATGTCCTCGGTGCAGATTTGCTAGCTGTGTTTTCTTTTCTTCTTTAGGCCATGTGGCAGGGAGCCTTCTGCACTGAACCCTCGCCCATGGATCTGGCCAGTCCTGCTAGATGGTTGGCAGGGCCAGGGCTGGAAGAAAGGTAATTCTGCATTCCTCTGGTCATGCATCTGTAGGCAGCTTTTTTGTCCACTGCCACAAATCAGAACCATATCAAGGATACCTTCTCTCACAGCTGCCTGGAAAATATGGTGAACTGTGGTGGCAGTCAGGGACAACCAGAGTTCAGCACAATTTTCCTTCCATATTCTCTTCTCTCAGATACCACTTTTTTTGGCAGGATCTATGTCAGATAGTTTTTGAGGTGGCTATATCAGCTCTACTGTGATCACACCCCCCATGGATAGAAACCTGTTTGCCCTGCAAAGTGCAATGGTTATGGCCTTTCAAATTCCTAAAATCACCTCTCATTCCCCTTATCCCAAATGGCAGATACTAAGCCTTTTGCATTTCATCATCCCATGGTGGAATTTCTTATTCCAGCAAACACATTTGCACTAGTTTCCCCCTCACTATGCAGACAGCATTGGCCCATATGTTTGGCCCATACTGGACACCCAGTCTCTCTGGCAGGCTTTTATAACATATGCTTGGGTCATATCACCACGTTTTGCTGTTGTGGTTACTCTGAGCTTGCTAAATCACAGTTAGTTCAGCTTTGTCTATCATGCTGCAAAATGTTTCAGTAAATACACCAGCAGTCAGGCCTTGGGCTGCTGTATCTTGTATATCACTCACCCTTATCCAACATGGCCAATTGCAATTTTATGCAGCAGTTTTTGGTGAATCATGGAAAATCAGTGACCAAAAGCATCACATAACGAGTCAATTCTTATGGTTTTGCACTTTTTCTCTGAGTTGACATTGTTTTTTTTACAACTCTCGAGTGTCTGAAGAGACGGATTTTCCTTAGCCATCCTGCTCATTTCTTGGTGATCTGTTGTAAATGAAATTAATATATTCATGCAACAGATCATCTTTCAGTGGTCACATGACATAGACCAGCAACAGAGTCTACATAAGCACTCAAAAAGAGGTTTTTTAAGTGTGTAACATCTTTGATTTTTGAGTCTACAAAGTAGTATTGGTGAAATTATCCACCCTTCTGATCGGAGTCAAGAGGGGAAATCTTAAATTCAGTAGGAGAAAGACACTCCCACACCTCAGTTAAGTTGCTCAGCAGAGAAACACATTTATTTTCCTTCCCAGACAGTAGGTACATAAATACAGAAGCCTTCCACCTACCCAGACAGTACTTCAACCGCCAAGCTTTTCTGAGTCTGGCTGGTTGAGTGGCAGATGGTAATCCATGTGTTTAATCTTCCAGATGAACAATTGATCCAGTAGGACAAAGAAACTAGTTTTCCATTTTAATGACCATGTAAATATTTTTCATAAAATAGAACAACGATGTCAACAGGATGGAAAAGGGGGGGAGCAGGAAATTGAAAGAAATCCCAGCTTTGGGGGAAATGAAAAATATGCATTCACATCTTCTGAAACAAATTACTCCTACTGTAGGTGGCTATACTAAGAAATGGGTTATTGCATAAATGAGAAATAACTTCATCTCCTTCTTTTTCAATGTTTTTTTTGAATCTAAGTAATTAATTTTCTTGCTTTTTCTCCCAAAATACAGAGAAACGTAAGGAGGTTGTAGAGAGGTGGGGATCGGTCTCTTCTCCCGAGTAACAGGCAACAGGACAAGAGGAAACGGCCTCAAGCTGCACCAGGGGAGGTTTAGATTGGATATTAGGAAAAATTTTTACACTGAAAGGGTTATTAAGCATTGGAACAGGTTGCCCAGGGAAGTGGTTGAGTCACCATGCCTGGAGGTATTTAAAAGAAGGGTAGACATAGTGCTTACAGATATGGTTTAGTGATGGCTTTTGTCAGAGTTAGGCTGATGGTTGGACTCCATGATCTGAAAGGTCCCTTCCAACCCAGGCAATCCTATGATTCTATGTGTCAAATGGGACATTTTACTGGTACAAATCAGGTTGGTTTTCTTTTTATTGAGAAATATTTTTTTAAGTTCTCCTTGCCTTGCCACTAAAACCAAGGTAACAGAATGGGGACCTTGTATTAGCTAAAGCCATTTAGATCTGAAAAAAAAAAAGAAAGTCTTATTTTGTTTTAAACCTTCAGATTTTTACAGACACACAAACTAAATATGATAAATTAAGAAGTAATAACTTTCTTAAGCACTTATTTTTTAGCCTCTCATTATACTGTTGATGTAAGTCCAAAATTACTACAGAATTTTCTGGAAGTTCAGTACTGAATCTGATTAAATAACTGGATATGTTTATTTCCTCTTGATTTATTTATATATTTAAGTAACAAAATATTAATAAACAAACAAATGAATATGGTGAATTCAAACACTGTATACTAATATATAAATATATCATTTAATTTGCAGAATGAAATTCATAATGAAAAATGCAAATAACAACACTACTTACAAGTCTGTATTAACTTTTTTATTATTACCTTAAAATATGGTAATTGGGTGACTGTCTGTCAGAATTTGTTTTTGGGAAAATGGGCTAATTAATATGCTGGAGTTTAATGTTTGACTTTTGTCACTTCCCTAGAATTTGCAATTAGAAAGTTTCAAAATGTCTAATTATAGTGCCTGCCTTGATCTGTTTGTCATGCATGTACAGATTTTTAACTTGTAATATGAAGCAACCTCCCCTTTTTGGAAACTTTATGAAAGTTTTTACTGAGATCTTTTCCGTTCTCCTATGCTATGACATTAATCTGTGGAATTATGTCACTATAATGGTACAGGTAATGTGCCTTAATGCTATACTTAATGAAGGAATGAACCAGTAGAGATTAAAGCATTAGAAAATGTAGCTGATTAAAGCTAATCTTTTTTTTTTTTCTTTTTTTTCTCAGATTTAACAGAATGGTCTATGACACGACAAAAAATAAAAGCTAATCGCCCCCTAATTTTTTACTTTTTATTTCAACTTTAGTATGGTATGAGGAGTGTCTCCCAGTGGAAAGGGAACAGTGGAAAAGGAATTTCACGTGGAGAATAAATATCTTTTTCTTTAACACTGAGACATGATTTAAATCTCTCTTTAGTCCACCTGGTCCCAAACTCGGGCGACGCTGAAAAGATTCCAGATTTAGCTAGAAGGAAGTCTGAACAGGAGGGCAAAGTGGTGTTGCTTCTTCCACTGCAGCAGTGAAAATAATCTGTGATAGGGTCAGTGAATTCTTAGCACACCTTGTGGCTTATAGGATAATTAGCGCTCGCTTAATATTGGAAAAGTTTATCAATATTCAGATTGATATAGTGCTGGATTGCTCAATCTACCACTTTTATTGGTGATCTAACTTTCATATAAACAATGCTAAACATATTTTTTTTCCACCTTTACTGTTTGACTAGAAACGATAAATTTCCTCTGGAATATTTTTGATCCACATGCAGAGCTGGATATATTTATGTCTGGCAGCATTCTGGAGGGTTTGCTGTCCTGAAAAAAGACAATTTTCCAAGAGAGACATTTATATTTTTAAATGCACTTCTTACACAGGAGATTAGCAGCCAAGATGCAGAACTGGTACATTTACATTAGCTATTTGGGGTGCTAGGGGGGTTCTTCTAGTTGTAGATTTGCCTTGCACTTACACATGCAATATTGGCCATATTGTACAATACTCACTTGAGCACATCAGTGGTGACGTCGAAGCGATGTCCCTCCTGAGAGAAACAAGGCTGAAGCCACCTAACAAGTGGCTCCCACTAGAGATGCCCACTTGAAATGAGGACGTAAGATCCTCCAGAATCTCTCTACACATGTACGGTGCCTATGGTTGGCAAGTGGCAATATATGTGTCACAGCTGGTTAAGACATGAGATGGGCTTGTGATCCTTGAACCATACTATGAGAAAATTAAACCATGATGTCTCACTCTTTGCTCTGCACCAGCTGATAAGGCAAAGGCGTCCATTAATTGTTGTATAACAACTAGCACAGATTTTGATGTTCAAGCTCAAAACAACCTGTGAAATCTTTAGAAAACCTCTTCCCAAAATTGTAATGCATACAAAAACACTGACCTACTCTTTTAAAATATAGACTACCTGGACAGACTACTCCATATCTTAAACACAACAAAGGAAAACCAAAGCAAGTACAGAGAGTGCGATGTATTTGCCAGTGAAGCTTATTCATAAAATGAAGATGTACAATAGCATCCACAATATAAATTAGCATAGTTATCAAAACTTTTTAGATACCATGCCATTTGAAGCCAGGCATGGGAAATGTGCAGAGGAAGCAGTTAAGAAGATTTGCTTTTTTTCTACTTAATGTACGCTACAAAAATCGACGAGTCCTCGGATGTTAGTGGTGTTGTACTGACAGACAATATATAGAAAAAGGGAAAGAACACAACCCTATGACTGAACTTCAGAAGCTGAAAGGCTGCATATATTTAGGCTTAAATAAAACAGATCTACTGAGTTGCCATTAATGTGTTTCACTGAACAACTTTGACAACAAGGGATATGACAAAAAGCTTATGCAGTGATGTTTGCTGTATGCCTGCCTATTATCGTTTTTACGAGCTGTACTGATTTACAGAGTTCAAGCTTCTATCACTTACGAATAGAATGGGTATGAGATGAGCCATGCTGACAGCATTTCTCCTTAATAGATGATAAAAAGGGTGAATAGAGTACAATGTTGCCTAGTAAAATAATAACTCTTTCCAATGGGGTTAATTAGCTATCTTCATGATACAGACAAATGGTCTTCAAGAAGATTTTCAGGGGTTTCAAGGAAATATATGGAAATATATATCTTTTTGTCATTTTTGTATACAGAAAGCAATCAAAGGGGTTAGAGACTTGAAAATAGATCTTCAGTATTGCTCACACTTCTTTGGAAATATTAAGCCTAACTTTAATGAATAACAAATGCATACCTTGTAATTAAACCCTAGTCTGAGGTCATGTCATACCATAAGAGATGCAATTTCAAGACCAAGCAAGCCTTGTTACAAGGTGACAGCAAGTCAAAGTTTCCAAGCATTGGTATTGTTCTACAAATGTGAAAAGCACTTCTAACTATCTTTCCTAATCTCCTACTTGCAGGTGGAATTGAAGAGGAAACTGAAACAGAATGAAGTGGAACAACAGTATCTTCAGGAAAAAATATTGGTCATCATCAAAAAAACCTGGGAAAGGTAGAAATGAAAAGGGAAGATTATGTTAGTTGTTTTCTGATCATTAATAGCACTTGTGGATCTAATCAGGCCTCTAATTTATGTATGCAGAGGAGCAGAAATAACCCTACCCCATCTCCTCGTTTCCTCTAACCCACGTTTCATTATCATTTTATCTGAACTGTGTTACGTGCCTATCTCTGCTACTCGTGTTAAGGTCTTTGAATGGGAATGCTTGTCACAACAAAGGGAATGAGCTGGCTGTCAGCAGGACATCAGAAATGTCTGCCTCTAGGTTTCTTAAAAAAGTTTTTAGTAGTTCTGGGTTGTACAAGTGGACGGAGCAAGAAATATTTTGATGGGGCACACAGGGGGCAGAAATAGAGTTATTTCTTAATCTCGGCATCTGAGAAAAGATTGAAAAGAAGGAACAAAGCCAACTAACATCCATGAGGAACAAACAAAATCTTATATGGCACTATCATCAGAAGTCACCGATACATATATGTGAATGACCACCTGAACATTATCCATTGGAGAAATTCATAAATAGTGAAGCAAGTGTAGTCTTGCTATTTTATACAAATTACTGTAATCAAATTAACTAGCAAATTCAAAACTCTGGTAGAAAGATTACCTACAAGTCTATGTCTCCATATCAGATTATGCTATACACTTGTGTAAGAAGCTTTTCCTCTAAAAATTGCTAAACAGTTCATATGCATCATTGACATTGCCATCTGACAAATGAATGAGGCAGGCAAGTACTAATCTAATTTGCAGGTTTGGAAGTGGAGAAGCTTACGTGCCTCTCTCAATGTCATACAGTAAGTCTCGTTAGCAGTGTAAAGAAGCTACAACTTCTGCCTTAGTTCCTCTGTTCTTTAAGTTTCAAACTGCTACCTTTCATTCACCTCTCACCAGTTTGCCAACAACAAACGGAACGGTGTCACCATTGAAGTCTCCCATTTCAGTAACCATTTATTATTAGGTACATTTTCATTTTTAACATCTCCAAATTCCAGAATTTTTCATGTAGGAGAACAGGCTCCTCATAACAGATGAGCAGAATTTTTTCAGAAAGCATACTGGGGCAGCATCTGCAATAACCGAAGTAGTCTGCAATAAGGTGCAGAGCTAAGATGCAGAATCCAGTGGTCATATAGGTGCATCTTTTGGACGAGGGAGGTACACATTAATTCACAATGAATTAATTTCTACATGTTTTCTGTATTATTAGTATTTACTAAAGAATGCCTATTAAACAATAGCAAAAGCAGGATATTGTTTCTGCATCAGGATAAAGTAAAGCAAGCCTTCTAAGTGTAAAAACAGGGACACATATGTAGATATTTAGATTTTGGAACTGTCAGCTCAGTTTGGTTCCAGAGGACAGGAAATGTCTTTACAAAGTTTAATAAACCATATTAAAAAACTGTGCAATCAATCATTTCTTTAAAGAAGAAAATTGTTACCGTGCATTATTACCATGCATTCTATTCTGTCATTGTATTGTCATTGTCATAGGTATTTCAAATAAGAAATCCTAAATGTTCGATTTCTCATTAGGTTATCTTTTTGAAACATGATCACATAAGTGCAAAATTTGCCCTCCCATTACAGCTATGTGTCCCATAATGGTACTTCCCAATCTATTTTGGTTTTTAAAGCTTAGTTGAAAAATATAGTTGTAAGGACTGGAGTGCCACTGAGGTCACATTGAAGATGTTGATTTTCATATACAGGTTGATGCTGTCTAAGATTAAACATAAAAAAAAAATAAATTAATTTTTCTTTCCAAGAAGAAATTTTCCTATAGGCATAGGACAGCTGAGGGTTTCTTTTTTAATAGTGATATTCACACAAGGATTTGGCAATACATCAAGTACAGGATATAAGCATTTAAGTATCTGGAGCATTTTAGTTCTCATGTCTTTGGAGTAGAATTCAAAATGCAAGCTTTCAGGTCCAAATAAAGAGGTATTAATGATCTTCTGCTTTCAGGAAACTGCCCTAACAAGCAAACTATGGTCTGTTCAAGGTAGGGGCAGCGTCTGTGATTTGTTTCTGATGGCAATCTCTTGGTAAGTCTCTAGTCCTATTCTCAGGTGGATTTGGAACTGTGATTTTTGGATTGTGGGAGCCTAAACTATACCAGTGTCTGGTTCTATGCCCCTAAACCTCTATTCATCTGGACCCTTGGGCATTGCAGCACTCTTTTTAACTCTTAGCCACATTTTTTTCATTCTTGCGCACTCTTGTATATCAGAGGACCTCTGATCAGAAATCAGGAGCTTAGGATCTTGGAATGATACAGGAAGAACGCTCAACAAATCAGAAAAAACCCCAATATGCTGAGTATGCAACAGCCTTAGATGATAGCCATGGGAAATACACAAGAGAGGATGTTTGCCTCATAAAACTAACTCAAAGTCTTTCTACAGCACTACATGATGGATTTACTTATTTCTGCTAATAAATCAGCATTCATAGAAAAAATTAATAGGGAACTTGAAAAGGGATAATCAAGCATCTGCAAGAAATATTGGAAAATCAAAGAGGAAGAATTAAAGAGAATTACATGACTGGAATGATTCTACCAGCCCAGACTAAAAGGTGCTGGATCAGTCTGGGTGTATTCACGTTTAGTGAGTAGACTGTAATTCAGAAGCTGAGGAACTGAGGCTTAAGTGGGTGAAGTACAACTATGAAAGATGTAGAAACATAGAATCACAGAGTAGTCCAACCCCCCCCTGCAATGAGCAGGGACACCTCCCACTAGATCAGGTTCCTCAGAGCCCTGTCCAACCTGGCCTTGAATGTTTCCAGGGATGGGGCAACTACCACCTCTCTGGGCAACCTGGGCCAGTGTTTCACCACTCTCATTGTAAAAAATTTCCTCCTTATATCTAGTTTGAATCTACCCTCTTTTAGTTTAAAACTATTACCCCTTGTCCTATCACTACAGGCCCTGCTAAAAACTTTGTCCTCAGCTTTCCTGAAGGCCCCCTCTATGTACTGGAAGGCCGCTATAAGGTCTCCCCGGAGCCTTCTCTTCTCCAAGCTGAACAACCCCAACTCCCTCAGCCTGTCCTCATAAGAGAGGTGCTCCATCCCTCTGACCATTTTTGTGGCCCTCCTCTGGACCGACTCCAACAGGTCCATGTCGTTCCTGTGCTGAGGACTCCAGAGCTGGGGTGCCTTTCCATCTTCAGTGTGGACCAGATACTCTTGCACTGAACAGTCATCCGCTCTTCTCCTCCCTGATTTACACCAGGTGCTGGTCTATCATCTTCTCTTCCAGGATCCTGGCAGGCTTTCATTCTATGAGGGTGAATTTCAATTCTGCAGAGCATCACTTAACTTTGGAGTAATTAATTCGATTGAAGAGTAACATGTCTGGGTAATGCCTGTGTGAAAAAGAAATGATCTGGTTCCTAAAACTTCATACAAAGAATCCCTGTGAAGCATCTGCTCTTAAAGTCAAAACTTCTTTGAAGAAAATCTGTTCCAAGGAGGTATTGTTACCATATTAACACTGGACAAAACCTTACATCTCTGATGAGTTTAGAATGGATTGAACAGCCCAGCAACATGCTGGGTCATTTTAGTTTGAAGTTGTGTAGAGGACAAATCTTCTCATTAACATAAAATTGTCCTTAATAATCTTGATTTGAGGTTTTCTGGCTTCTCAAGAAACAAAGATGGGAAAATAATGAAGCTGAGTAAATGGAGTTCGAGTGTAAGGTTATAATAAAACATAAAGCTAATTCATCCAGTTTCAGGGTTAATTGTAAGGCTTCAGTACAGCTGTGAAGCTAATGGGGCAAATTATTTTTTAATGGGAGTAGAAATAAGTTTGAAAGAATATGAAAGATAGTTGCCTCAACATCTACAGGAGACTGAAGGGTAAGTCCAAATACATTACATAGAAAAATATTGTGTATAATTGAGAGACAAGGAGGAAAAAGAAGCACTTGTCCTGGGAAACACAGGATTTCTTCTACCCTCAGGCTGTAAATTCAACAATTTCCCAAACAGCAAATTGGTTTTTTACATCCTCCCCTCCCCTGAAGTTCAAGCTTAGAGCTGTGGTGATAAAATAGATAATATTTTATTATGTACTGTATTATTGACTGAGCGGTGAATGTGTTCTTAGTATTGTACAAACAAGTAAGAGGACACAGAGCTTACCCTAAGGACCTTGCAATGTAGGTCAGGCACAAGCAAAACAGCTCAGGCACATTAAAAACTGACTGACAGTAGATACCCAAGGTGGCGAGGAAATTTTAGAACCTTTACAGAGATTGAATTTGAAAGGCTTTGAAGGGGGAGGGGAAATACTTTAAGGAGTGATTTGAGGGAGACTGATGAACTAGATAATATAAAAGAGAGAGTTGGTACACAGGTCTGTAGGGACCCAATCCAGCCCTGCAGTAACTGAGCCTATGAAATGCCATGAGTTTCAGGCATGGGGGGGTCAACAGAGAAGAGGGCAATAATGTAGAAGACTGTGAAGGGGCAATGCCAGAGAGGCAGAAATGAAATTTGTGCTGTAAATTATCAAAAGAATTATGATGAGGCAATTTTGAAGGAGTAGGATAATTGGTAAGGGCTTTCTAGAGGTCTTATAAGGCAATCAAATATGGCTGCAATACCAGGTGTAACCTCTTGGCTCTTGGTTTTATCTCTGTGAACATGAAATATAACAAATGGAGATGAAAATGATAAAATCGGTTGCACTTTGATGGGAAAAAGATTCCTTTTATCAACCTTTCATCTGTCTTGTCTCTTTATGCACTCAGAAATGAAGCTAAATGGAATATTAAGGTTCATCCTACTGTGCATTTTTTTATATCTTTTTTCTAGGCTATGTTAGTTTAAAACTGTCCTAAACCCATTTACTAATCATCTATTAATAACCTTGTGACATCAGTTAACCATACCTTTTCAGAAATGCTTTTTTTCCTTGCCAAAAAAGATCTTTGCTGTCTTTTGCTTAAATAACATTCTTTATTCAAGCGTTTTTAATTGGATCAGATAAATTTCTCATTCCCATTTAATTTTGAGGCTTCAGAAAGTCACCATTAGTACAAGATTTGATAGCAAAGGCTAACACATAACTACTGGTAGGTATTATTCAGAATAACTGTTTGTTTAAAGAAACGAGACCACCCTCCTTCAGAAAATGAACATTTATCCACACTCAAACCAAGTGCCCAAGCAAAATTCAGACCTGACTAAAATAAGAATGAAGCAGAGAAACTAAAGCTATCTTGCAGCCACGTTTTAGGAGATAGCATCATTTCCTGACATGGGAGAATGGGAGACAGATTTACACCATTAACTAACTCAATAGGAATTTACACATTCTTCCCATCACCTGAAAACCCCAGAGGAATGAACTGCCAAAATCAACTGGCATGGTGTGTATGGCTCCTGAGGAAACGTTGCTGTGAGTCACACCTGCTGGAAGCAGTGCTGACCCCCTTGGTGGTGGGTAACCCACAGTCCTGAAATACCACACTGCATTATTGTCTTTATGTTGAACTCTCTGTTATCCTTTTCCTTCTTTTTTCAAAATACCTATACTTTTAATATGGGAAAAAAAATAAACAAATAGGTATGCCTGCTTTGTTTTTCAGTGTAGAAAAGACAGTATCGGTGAGGCTGATAACAGTCTGAGTCAGACTATAATAAACACTTCACTCTTCAGTATGCTAGAGTATAGACAGCTGTGGGTAGTCGAATGTCTTGGATTATCCAAATTAGGTAATGGAGATAGAATCATAGAATC
>VWZL01001380.1:13781-42192 GCA_013396915.1 Stercorarius parasiticus | reverse complement strand
TCTATGATTCTATGATTTTATAACTGGCTATTACCTTTTCTAGAAAGTTAATGAAATAGTTATCTTTTTTGAGAGAGTTTGTTCTCTTGTGGCACCAAAAATAACCAGCACCTGTTGGTGCAAACCAGAAGAGGAGAAAGACAGGCAGACCATTTGTTTTCTGAAACTAACTTTTTCTGAAGAACTTTGTCCTTCTGAGAGAAAACCATAGTTTATTATAATTTGCCATTTATTTTGTTTTAAGACGAAAATGTTAATTTCTTCAGTTGTTCAAAGAAACATTGTCCTTCCCTACTTTAGTGATAAGACTACCACTCTTCCTTTCTGCAGTCCCATGAATGATAATGCTTTGTTAATAGAGTTTGCAGGACCCAGAAATACAAGAAGATTAAAAATATAATGGAGATTATAGACGAACGGTAGTATAAAGCTCAATTTAAAACATCACAAACGTATGTATTCTTCTATGAGTAAATGTAACTGTGCATCATACTTATGGAATCTAATCCATGGAGCAGTGACCCTAAGAAGAACATGGGGTCCTGCAGATGGTTGTCATGGGGTCTGGCAAATGGTCTTAAATTTAGTGAAGCATGATGCCGTGTCAGACTGAGCCAAAGGGTAGGAGTCACACATGTACGAACACGAGAAAACAGAGCAGAAGAGGTTACATTTATTTATATTTGGAACTGGTGAGATATCTAGGATCATGTGTCTGATATCCACAATTCAGTAGGTATCTGAATAACCAGAAAGAATTGTGACAATCACTGAAAGACTGGAATGTGTACTTTACAGTAAAAGATTGCAAGAGCTCTGTTGAATTATCAAAGATACGATTAAGGCACTGTCTTGATCACTGTCTATTACCTTCACAAGGAACATAAATTTGAAAATAAAGTGGACAAAGAAATAATTGACAAAGTAATGATAACAACTATGGCTGAAAGATGAATTTATACAGCTACCTTTCAACAATTTGTTCTTGCTTTAACTGTCTGTTAAATAAAGTTGCACAATTCTAAATGCAGCAGAGGGCTTTTATTTTAAGTAAAAAGACAATTTACTGGTAATAAAAAGACCAGCAAGGCTCATTTTAGATTCTTCCAAAGTAAGAATTTTAAATTCTGAGTACGTTTCCCTAAAGACATACTCTGCATATAATAGAAATTAATAGGGTGTAGTTCTGTGGACAATTTATGCAGAAGGAGAGACCTGATAATTATAATCGTTTTTTCTGCCTTTATAAGTGTTGGGGTTTTTTTTTAATTTTACCTTAAATAGAGCTCTAAACCTTTTAGCAAAAGCTTTTTTCATTATAATATCTTCATTCACTCAAATGAAGCTTGTCTTTCTATGTATTTGTACCTTTTGTACCTTGTTACCCAACTGTAACCTGTTAACCAAGTTACAATTTTTGTATGACCTTTTCTTATTGTTACACAATTCAGTTTGAATTGTTCTTCCTATTAGAAGATCCATATGACTTGTGGTAAATTCTCTGAGACCCAGAGTGAACACTGAAAAAAACCAAACAGTGTTTTGCTGTTCGTTAATGTTTTCACCACATATCAGGCATTCAAAAGTTCTGAAGTTCTGTTAATCAAAAGCATCAATAATGAAAGACTGTTGGTAAGATCCCATGAAAGGCATTAATCAGAGATCATCCTGAAGATGTAGGGAGTCTGTATTGTAAACTGAGGTCTCAGATAAGAAGGCAGAACAGGGAAAAGGTAAAATGCAGCAAGCGGTACTGGAAACAGGACAAAGAGTCACAGGGAAACACTTCTCAGTTCACCTATTGTAAACCAAATCAGAATCAAAGAGGGTTATTGACTTGTTAATAACATGCAATTAAGCCACAATAATGGAACTACCCATTCAGGAACAACAACAGCAATAGGATAGATAAAACACAGTGCTAGACACTTGCAAAACACTAATACACAACTAAAATTTTCTGATGGCCCAAAATGTTTTAATAATGTGCATGTGCTTGCAGTTACATGGGTGGACTTAGAAGTGCACAGCCTCCCAACCCCATCTCTTCTTTCTAGGATGCAGGAGTTATGATCACTCCCCTTCCTGTCTGTTGTGGTTCCCTCTGGTGCTCTACACCCTTCATGTGCAGTGGAAACCCACGTGTGTATTTGATGGGCCAGGCAAAAATCTTACCAGCTTCATAGTTCAGTTCTTACTCCCATAGGAAATTGTCCAGATGCATCCTGACATGGACAGGTAGCCGAAACTCTGGGTTCTTCAGATGACAGTAGTCCTAAATGGTGCTTGGTCAAAACAGTCATGTTTCTTTCATAAATGTATGCTCTAATGTTGAGCACTTTTAATGTTTCTTTTACTTCTTTAAATTTATTGGAAGGATGTTACCTGCACCTGCTTCCTTCACTTCTTACAGCATGAAAAACATCCAATGACCTATAGAACCACTTTCCTTTGTCAACTAGAAACAATTCCAGTCAATAGATTCCAAAGTTATTGGGATGGAAAAGAGGTATTCGTGGTCAAAAATACATATAAACCTATATACATACAGATGCTAACAGTGATCACATAAACCTTCTTTCTGTCAGGGTCCTGCTGTCCCTACCCAGCCCCCCTAGAGCCACCCCCCTACTCTGCCCATGGCTCAGGACCCCATTTCATCCCCCTGGGACTGTCAGCCCCTGCCCCAGACATGCCGCAGCAGGGCTGGTCTCCGGCTCCCCACAGCCCTGCCATGCCCGGCCATGGGTCCCACCCGCAGCCCATCTTTGACAAAATCCCCATCCCCAAGCTTGATGTTCTGGACTGGGGTTGCCCCTGCTGTCCCCTGGCTGCCCTGCTCTTGGCTGGGGTGGTGGGATGGGCCCTGGCTGCCAGGTCCTGCCCTGATGGATGCCCATGGGGAGGCCCTGACACTCCCAATGACACAGGCCCAGGGAGCCACCAGGTCATGTTTTGCCCTGGCAGTTTCCCATAAAGCAAGGAAGTAGGTGATGATAAAATTACAAAATATTCATTAGAAAACATTTAATAAATAAAGTCAAGCATTGTTCCTTTATGAGTACTTGCTAATTGTTCGAACATTAATTTATGTTGCTAAATGGACTAAAAAGCAACACATAGAAGCAGTAGATTGCCATCTACTTCATGGACCACCAACTAAAAGTGTGATTAATCTTTCTAAAAACGTGTAATCAACACATATATTGCTTTCATTTTTTGTGATTTCATTATTTTTTGTGATCTTGTAAATGGTAAAAATCAGGAAATTAATTTCAGTCCAAGACTCTGGAGCAGTGTGCTAAAGAGGGACTCCATTTTCTGGTCATTTTCTGCAAGCTTAGCACTTTTTATTTTGTTCATTGAAACACAGCTTTGACCAAAACCTGTCCCTTCCTCTGAGCTGTCCTAACCCTCTTCTTGTAATTAAAACAGCCTCAGACAGCATTCTCAGGCATCTAATCTCAAGTCCAAAGTTTTGACCAACGAGTCTTTTGGTCAGCCACGTAGATATAATATTACGCTCCAGTTACCCTCATTTCCCAGGAGAGATTTTGAGAAAAACTAAAATAGGTAGCCTTTGTGTTTATAAAATGAGTCATTTATTGTACTGTTTAAGTGTAAAATTTGTTATTGTAGGCTGAAACCTCCTGCCCTTATCATCGACAAGTTTTTTCATGTATCTTTGAAGAAGCCAGTTAGGCCAGAAGAAGGTATTTTGTCAAGTAAGAGTAATATTTCCTTCACATGCTTTTTGCAAGAAAAAAATACTTTCTCAGCTGTGAAGTCTATGAAAATTGGCAATTAAATCTGCACGAGTTCTACAACATATAGAAAAATATTTTTACATGCAGTAGGCATTCTGAGCCCACCACATTTTGCTATGCTCTAAGTAAATGAAAGAAGTAATTTCTTCCAACATTATTTTGGTTTGAATTTGACAAGGTTTAGTATAAAATTCAAGAATTTCAAATATTCATATAATTTTCTAAAGAAATAATAATTATAATTGATTCATACTTTGTAAGTTTCATGAGATATTATCTACAGAAGATAATGAAGATGGTTTAAATAAAATTCCAGGCTTTAGATGGATCTCAGGATATTACGCAGTTGTGTATTAATATATTTCCGTAGCATTAATGCAGCCTTGACTAATATTCGGCTTGACTGAAATACTGCATTCATGTAAAAGTCAGGAAATAACCGATAAGTACTGATGAAATTGTCATTTCCTATATGACAAGAGCTATTATATTTACGGAATAAACGTAAGGTTGAAATTAAATTTTTTACTATCGTTATTACAGTCTACATACCAGGGCTATGTCTGTGTGCACATTCATGTACTTCTTCATTAATTCTCAGGCTGGTTGAGAGCTTCCTAGCTATCTAGTCATCTTCATAGATAAGACAATGAACAGCCACCTTTTTTCTAGCTTCACCAGCTAGAACTCTGAGCTGCCTTCACAGCAAAGTATTTGGCTAACTAACAAGAGCTCATCAGGTATCAAATCCAGACAGTCCCAAAGATACCTCAAGGCAGCTCCTGCTGTGTATAGACACTATGTTTAAATGTGTTGTTCCTGGATGGACAATCTGGCCATCCCAGAAACTTTCCCAGGTGGTTCCTGCTGCAAAAGTGATGGAATCATACATAGATATTTCTAGTCAATAGAAACTCTTCCTGCAGATGCAGAAATGATCATGTAGGACATTCTTTTTTACATAGTGAAGATAATTAAGAGGTATTTTGTACAGGTTTTAATGTAACCAATAGCAATGAATCATGCATATGATGGAGTGGGGACCATGGGACAGCTGTATATAAAAATTCATCAGAACAGCAGTCCAGGAAGTTTCACCTAAGCTGAACATACTCTTGCAAGGACACCTGCAATACAGAATTCTGTTGCCAACCATGTAGTAACCTATCATCCTGCTTGAGAAATCTGATTCCCTAAGCAAGTCTTACATATGTAAAGAGCCCAATAATTTTTTTATTTTTATCCAACATTTGTAAATGTCTGTGCAAAAGGTGATACTTCGTATGGGAAATGGTGTTAATATATTTGATGTTAACTGCATTGACCTTGTTCATTCTATTGGTTTGGTATAATCCCCATGGCATTTTCCAAAAATTCACATCAAGGAGTGTGACAGATGATACCTTTGTAAACATGTTAATACTCTCCTCTCTCTGGAGAAAGGGAAGGTTGTGTCTTTTCTGGAAGAGCAGGTAGTATGCTTGGTATGGAAGGGGGAAGGAAATTTCAGGAAGATTGTTGTTTTTGTAAGGCAGAAGTGGAGATTAAGGAATTCTGCTTCTGAAGAACAGGGAACAGAAGCACAGACAAACTTCAGAGGTTCAAGAAGTAACCTCCTATGAACAAAAGGAAGCTATGCAGAATTTGTTGCCAGTCCCTGAGTTGACTGAAATCAAGCCTAAAGCAAGGATCTGCCTGAAAGGAAACAGTGAAAAGTAACAATCTCAAGCACTAGGCCCATTTTTCCATTACTTAAATATTTGTACAATTCCTGCTTCTGTTTTGGACCACTGCATTTACTTCTCTCTCTATGTATAGTTTCCTATAGAGGGGAATAGTACCAAGCAATGCTGACATGAACTACTTGGCTTTAGGCCTACAAATTGATCTCTCATCCTGTTTTGTTTAGTGCTGAAACATCTTGCTTTGTTGTGGGCTTTGGGTTTTTTGTTGTTGATCTTTTTTGTTGTTGTTTGGGGTTGTTTTTTTGTTTGTTTGTTTGGTTTTTTTTAAAGGCCCTTGACCTTTTTTCAGGGACCCCATTGAGAATAGAAGGGGTAGCTTTATCTACCTTTGATTTTGAGCCATTTTGGTGTGTAGGAAACTCTAACAGAGATTATTAACATGTCAGTGAAATGGGTTCAAAGTCACTAGGTGTCTAATTGCACAAAAGGCGGTAACAAATGGGAGGTAAGCACAGTGCAAAAGCTCAAAGGAGTTGCATGTAAGCTAGATCAGATATGAAAGGAGAATAACCATAATGGGGTAGCATTGTGCCTTACATCTTCGTCATTTACAAGTCCAGAAGCAAATTTTTAACCCAGATATAAAACTGAGTAGCACCACATGATTCAAGAGTATCAGAAACAATAATAAGTAAAAATAGGAACATTTTCTGATAATTTTAGTAAAGTGTAAACATTCAGCATTAGTATTTAAGAAAAAAAATATCTAAGACAGATGTCTAAGAAATTCTAATTCTAAAATTCTGTTGAGTTTATCAGAGGTAGATCATACTGGACTAACATGATATGTTTCTGTGATAAGAAAACTTATTTCTAGTTGCAGGAAATTTGGTAGGTCACTTCTTCCTCCAAGACAGTGAAATGTTTGCTATAGTGTCACGCGCAATTGGTAAAGATAAGAATTAATGGACAGCTTGCAGAGTAATTGATGGCTATCTCATCGAAAGATAGAAACATGTAATAATGAAAGGAGAAATGTAAGTCTGAAGTAAAATAACTAGTGAAAATGAACAGGTATTTCCCTGAATTACATTAGCAAAAAAATTAGCTGTGTGCTAATGAAATTTGCTTCTGAGACAGACTTGAAACTCATTGTCAATACTTTGCAATACAGAAGACTGAGTTACAGCATATAAAGAACTTTTTAAACATGGGTGATAGAAATAGGATTAAATTAAACAATACAGGTAGTAAAATTGTTGACCAAGGGACTAATAACAAAAATGTCTGATACAAACTGGGACCTTATTATTAGTTAATTACTGGAAAGGAAACTTGTCTAGCTGTAGTAATTTCATCACAGTGTGACAAAGAGGTCAATTCAGGAATGAGGAAATCATCTGGAATCTGTTTTTTATTCAACAAGGCATTTTAAACAGAGAGTTGGAATTGTTCTCTCTGTTCTAGGTCTTACTGGACCTTTCTGTAGAATATAGTATATAGCTATAGTCATCCATAGTTCAAGAAGGATGAACTCAAACTAAGCTAGTACAGAGGAAGACTGATAGGATGAAATGGAGTTTTACAAACAGAAAATAAAATAATTTTGTTTGTTTAGTACAGAAAAAAAATGCTAAGAGAGAATATGATTGCTGTTTACAGCTATATAAAAATACTGTTTGAACTGAAGGACAGCTTTGGTACAGAAACAAATTATGTGGGGAAAAAAAAAAACAAACAAAAACCCCAAACAAATAACCCAAGTAGTGGCTATCAAAAGGTTGCTTCCCATTAAAGAATTTCTGAAGCAGCCTTGTGAAAGGACTTTTGAGACCTAAAAATAAGCTCCTTTTCAAATGCAGATCTGCAAGTGAATTTAAAAAAAATGGTTATCTCTCACAGCAGAAGATCAGGTCCAATGGCCCAAAATCCTGTTTCAAAGCTAAAGTATTTGATAATACAAAGTACCTGACATAGTAGAGGGAGGCTTAAGCAATACTTCAAGCATAGGTCTTGAGCACCACTAGCTTTTTCATTTCCACCACTGTTTAATCATTTTGAAAAAAAGTCATATCCTGAATAATTTCATATCTGGTTCCTAAGAAAAGCAGTAAGAAAATGAGACTATAAAATACATTTCTGCTTTCTTGACCCTGGACCTGACTTGAAATTTTGTCCTTCACTGATTGCCGCTGTAATTGACACTGTGAGAAAACTCCCATTAATTTCCACTGGTGAAAAGGTAGCCATGGGGCTTTAGAAAATCTCATCAATAATTTTGACTTGGATGAAAATCTGATACGTGGACTGAGTTTGTTGCGACCACATTAGATCAAAGGCAGTTCTCCACAATTTCTTGACAAAAGATTTCCCGAAATAGTAATCCCTATAAAGAGTATCTTTTACAATATATCATATCATATCATGTTTTATACATAAAAATACAGTGAAATATTAAACAATATGTATCATTATCAGTATGTAATATGTCATTATCAATATTATTATTGATTGTAATAATCAATATTACATATTGATTATTATCAAGGTGTAATATGTCATTATCAATATGTAATATGTCATCAACTGATGATGTGTCACATGATCGTATGAGATAGTAATATATGCATGCATATAATAATAGAAAATAATACAAGATATCAATTACTGTGATAGGTTTCATCTCCTCTAATTTTAAATGGCTAATCTGGTTGTTTATATCTTATTTTAGTACCGTTAGTTGTTTTCTAGTCAGTGAAAGGAAGCAGATATTTTTTGATATAAACTCACCTGATATCCTGACTTGTGCACTTTTAAAATTAATTTCTCTCCATACAGGTAGTTCAGAGTTGTCTCAGGTCATGGTATTTGCATTGCAGGCTTCTGCATTTAGTTGAACATATGCTACCTCTAGCAATCAGATCAATCCCACGCTTTGCGATTATATTTGTATATCTATTCTGTGCATTTTGCATTTGTGTACAAATTGGTTTTATACTCATTGCAGTCAATAAGCATTACTAAGTTCAGTGACGCTGCACTGGCATGACTGAAGTAGCATCTTTTTTTAAATTCTCCTACATGAATTTCCTGTTGTGAATTTCCAGTAGTCTGCTTCTTGCAAATGAATTAATACTGTGGAATTGCAGGTAATGAAAATCTCTCTGCTGAATGACACAAATACTAAAACCAACTGTCTGCACTTCACTAATATCAGCAGGGTCCCCCAGTTTCAATTTGGTTGAACTAATTCATGCCACTTCAAATTTTATTACAACTTGAACTTTCATTCCATAATTAATTACTTGAGCAGCGTGAGTATGCCCTGGATACTGAAAGATTAGAGCCTGCTTTTCTACATCTTAGTCCAGACAGACAGCTTTATTTCTCAGCATCAGGATATGCTGAAGCCAATACTCATCTAGATACAGAGAATTTAGTTTTGAAATTTTAGTTCAAAGCATTTCCAGCACAATGTTAAAAATTATTTTTTCTGTCTTTTTAGTTGTTTACAATTTAAAGAGACAGGAACATAGGAGACACCTGTGTTGTTCTAGGGCAGCATCTAGAGGCTAGGAAAGTTACCCAAGAGTTTTTTGACATGGTATTAGATACCTATATTTGGGTAGCTGAATCACACTCAGAATCTGAGCTAGTAGTTTGGTTACTTTTATATCATTAGAAAGAGACAGACAGTTGCTGAGAGCAATTCATCCCACCTTAAAAGAGTTTTCTAAAAGAGAGAGAATGACTTGCAACTTGGAGATACCGATCTCTCTACATTGACTATAGTGAAAACACAGTTAACTTCGACTGGGCAACTAATTTTTGGGTGGCTAATTTTGGCTGAGATGTTTGTTAATCAAAAGTGACAAATGTCTGTCAGTGACTGACTAGCAAGAAGAGAGATCTCTGTTGAGATGTACTACATGTGAGAGGCATCTGGAGGCCCTCTGCTACAGAAGGCAGAGTTTTGGTACTAGTAAGACAGAGGAATTGTACTTACACAATAGTGCGGAGAATTCTACCTCTGCTTTGTAAAAAGGGAGTAATGCAATTTTCATATTGTAAAAGACGGTAAAATGAGTTTCCACTTTCTTCAAAACCTGATTCTGTATCTATGTATGCAAAATATGTATGAGATTCTGTGATGAATAAACTAATAACAGAGTTCTTTTTATTATGGAAATACTATTATAAATTGTTTCCTCAAAATAGATACTCAACTTGCATTAAAGTGTTCAAGTGCTTAATGAACATCCAAAGAAAAAAATTCTGCAGTTGAAACAGAATCCAGGGAGAAATCCTGTCCATTAATTTTAGTCTATCTGGGGACATTCTGACTGTATGAAACATTCAGGTGTGTTCTTTCAGAAACTATTTCACCCAACACCAGTGGCATATGGGAGACTAGATCCTATCCCTCTACTTGGTCTTAAACTCTCCTGAGTAGTCTTCATGATTTACTTGTTTTCATGTTGATCTTTTAGACGTCTAGTAAGGAAGAAAGATCCACATGTCCTGTTCCATCTTCTTCTCCATTTCTCACTGTACTGGTTTTGGTGGGGACAGAGTTAAATTTCTTCATAGTAGCTTGTATGGGGCTATGTTTTGAATTTGCACAGAAAATAGTGTTGATAAAGCACTGATGTTTTAGTTATTCCTAAGCAGTGCTTTACACAGTGTCAAGGCCTTTTCCACTCCTCACACTGTCCTGCCAGTGACTAGGCTGGGGATGGGCAAAAGGTTAGGAGAGGACACAGCTGGGACAGCTGATCACACCTGATCAAAAGGATTTCTCATACCATATAACATGTGTGTTCAGCAATAAAAGCTGGGGGGACGGGTGGAGACTAACAGGGGCTGTCATTGCCCAGGGACTGTCTGGTCTTTATCTCAACCCACGGGTTATCTCACTTTTATTCTGATACTTTGATTTCTGTAATAGTTACAGCCTCTGTTTCTCTTTGTCAAATGAAAATAGATCAATTTCCCTATTTATTTATATAATTTTTTACCCTTGATCCTGTGTTTTTCCCTGAAGTTATAGGGGTGACATTGGGATCAGTGTTCCTGAAGTATGACTGATCTTTCAGGTTAGTACAATTTTGTAATACAATCCATAACTCTACCTTATACTCTCCGGAAACAATGAGAAAACTTTTCTGAAATAACATCCCTCAAATAGCAAAGAAAAGCTCTATGTTGCTTGAAGGTCACCAAAGAGATGTTTCTGGTAGCACTAACTACTTTCTGTGCATATTAGGGTCACCCATCAAATAGAAAATTAACCATTTTTGCAGTGTACATTTAGCAACATATACAGTATGAATTGCAGTAGGCAAGGCCCTCCACGTATAAGATTTTAATAAGAATATTAGCATTAGCATTGTAGGGAACCAAAGCAAGAAAACAAGTGCACATAAGAAAAACATCTATGCTCTTGAAATACATAGGGAAAAATAATTTTCTTGGATAGTGTTTTCCAAGCCCTCATCATTCCATAAAGATGTACATGGCAGTCACAAAATCTAATTTGAAAGAGAAACTTTCTCATTTTCTTTGAGAACATAATAAAAGGACAATCTATTGGTTGGTGTAAAATGTCATTCGCTTCAGCTGAGACATAAGGATTTATATAAAGCTGAGTAGGAGACCTTGAAACAGAGCAATATTCCTTGAGATGGTTTGTTTTCCCTTTAATAATGGTTATGAATTCTGTTCCACAAACTGCTGAAAAGTGGCCTTGCATGTTGATAAGCTTTTGATTAATACACCTGAAACACATACATGAGGATAAAAAAGCAGATAAGCCTTTTCTGGTATCTCCATACAGTTACGGTTACGTGGAAGAAGAGGAAACAGACTCCTAACACTTTTCAATTAAAAATAACTCTGTATTAAAACCTTCTTTGAAAATATCTAGGTTTTGGGTCCTTGTGGATTACTAATCTTTTAACAGGAAAGGGGATATAGCTGCCCAAAGTCGTTTTATGGAAATCTAGTCAATGGTGCTGCCCTATGCGTGCACTAAGGTTGTAACTTCTGTCTTAATCTCTGAAGGTGATAAATACAGGTGGTGGAAGGTGCTTATCTCTGAAGGTGCTTTGGTGGTGGTGGAAATGATTGAGAGTTTCCACTGAGCCATGAATTTTAGGGGAAAGGAACTCATTTGCACAACTTCATTCATGCATATCTAAAAACATCTGAGTGCTTCCAGCAAGATGAAGTTATTCCTATGTAGAAAATAATCAACCATTTAAATCTTCTTTGTATAAGGAAATAATGGAGATGCAAAGTATTTTCTTCCTTCCAGTTTTCAGATTCTGTCTGGTTATGATCACTGGCTTTGAATACATAGATCATTTTTTCTCAAATTGTAGGATGTAGATTGTTCCATATCTAGTCCATTTGGTGGGTCATGGAATCACTTATGAATTGTGTTAATTAATCCCCATGAAATCAATAACCAACTTCAAATACTGGAGATGACAGCCTTCTGTTACCATTTAATGAGTATTCCAAATATTATGAATTATAGCATTTTTATTGTTTATGCTCCCATGAAATTATTTTCTCTCTATTTTGTTCAATCACTATATGATTTAACAAAAACAAAGCTTTTGATGTAGAAGATGCATGCTGCTTTTACTTCTTTGAGCACATTATCAAACAAAAATGTAAACATAATCAATGTATAAGAATTCTAAAGTATTTTTGGTAGAACAAGAGCACCATTAACTTGAAAAGTATATTTAAATTCTAAGCAATTATAACTTTTACACACTAGATGTGATATTTTTTAAAGTTTTTCTATATCAAGCTGTTTATGTTTATCATCAAATTGGGATCAAAGCAAGTAACACCTTTTTTATTACAGGTGTTCCCTCCATTCCTCATTTGTTGGCTCACGACCAGGAGGTTCAGAAACAGGTTGTTGGGGGGTCTACTGCCATTTCAATAATAATGCCTCCCATTGATCCTGTAAGGCATATCTATCACTTATGAAGTGCTACAAAACTGTTGAGAAAAGTCCATCCAGAAACTGAAATTGTCGTCTTTGATCTCTTTGAAAGATAACTTTCTCGAAATAGAGTCAAGTGCTCAGAACAGAGTGGCAGATCTAAAGGTCTTGCTTGTCAGTAAACCATTAGCATTAGAACTAATTAACTTTCTGTCTGATGTTCTGTAGAACCATTATCATGTTTCTTTAGCAAGGGATTCTTGCTTTGACATGGGGGACATAAAAATAAAATTTTAATGTGATACGGTGTTCGATTTTATTCTAGCATGTTGAGCTAAGAAATTTCTGAGAGCTTTTCTCAGCCTTCACATTTATGGAATAGATGGGACAGGAAACTAATCACTTAAAAAGCTCTGAGTATTACTGATGTAAGGCTTTTATATATTTGTGATCATATGGAAACTTACTGATATGATAGGCAGAGAGCCTGCAGACAAGACTATTTTTTTTTATCCTTTTACTTACTGTCTCTGTGGCACTCAAATAGCTTGGGCATAACTAAAGAAAAAGAACAGGAGTAAAAGGCATGTGTCACAGGATGCCTACAACTTACAGAACTTTGAGTTGGATTTCACTGTCTTTTTTAAAAAAAATAAACAACCCAAAAAATATGAAAAATGGGTATCCAAAGCCTTTAATAATGAAAGTAATGACACAAAGCACAAGAGAAATACTTTTGGGGAAAAAAAAGAACCAAAACAAAACAAAAAACAACCAACAAAACAACACCACAAAATTCAAACCAAAACCAAACTAAAACCACCGACATTATAATTTTCTGAATCAGAAACATTAAAGCAATGAGCTTTGGAAACAAATGTCCTGTTTCCTTTCCAGATGGTCTTCCTTCTTGCCAGACTTCATGGCTTCTTTGGTTAAACAAACTGTACACCAGTTGTGCTTATAACGTTTTCTAGCATTAATGTAAATACATTATAAAATGGTGGAGGGTTAAGAGAACAACACAACAACAAAATAAGAATAATATAAGCTATTTATTCTTATTACAAAACTGACAAGACAAGAATGTTTAGTTATAAATGGGAAAACGAAGAGAGGAGAGGAGAGAAAAAATCTACTATCCTTTAAAAGCTGTTGTAACTTTCTCCTACTTAACCATATTTTATTCTTAAGACTTGGTTGATATTACCTTGTCTGTCAGCTAGTGACTAGCCAGCAAATTTCTCACTTTGAGCTTTTTTGCCCATGCACAAATGCACAATAAACTACCAGAACATTTATTTTACTCATTTTTCAACAAAAAGAATCTACTTCATTCAACCTCTCGGTGAAAAGAAGGGTCAAAATATAATTATACAATGATTTCTCATCACAGAATCATAGGGTTGGAAGGGACCTCTGGAGATCATCTAGTCCAACCACCCTGCCAGAGCAGGGTCGTCTTAGAGCAGGTTGCACAGGAACGCATCCAGGCGGGTTTTGAATGTCTCCAGAGATGGAGACTCCACCACCTCTCTGGGCAGCCTCTTCCAGTGCTCTGTCACCCTCAAAGGAAAGAAGTTCTTCCTCATGTTTAGGTGGAACTTCCTATGCTCAAGTTTGTGCCCATTACCCCTTGTCCTGTCGCTGGGCACCACTGAAAAGAGCCTGGCCCCATCCTCCTGACACCCACCCTTTAAGTCTTGATAAGGTCTCCCCTCAGCCGTCTTTTTTCCAGACTGAAGAGACCCAAATCCCTCAGCCTTTCTTCATCAGAGAGGTGTTCCAGTCCCCTAATCATCTTGGTAGCCCTTTGCTGAACTCTTTCCAGCAGTCCCCTGTCCTTCTTGAACTGGGGAGCCCAGAACTGGACACAATACTCCAGGTGTGGCCTCACCAAGGCAGAGTAGATGGGGAGGATGACCTCCCTTGACCTGCTGGCCACACTCTTCTTGATGCACCCCAGGATGCCATTGGCCTTCTTGGCCACGAGGGCACATTGCTGGCTTATGGTCATCACTCACTTCACAACAAAATCAGAGTTTAGATGTGTTGCTGGAAACTTGTGACTTTCTCCTGCACATTGTCTTTCCCGCTGAGTCAAAATTACCACATGCCCACCTCGGTAGCTTTGCAGGGAGACAAGTGCTATGATATAGGCACTGTACTCTCCCTGCTCTGCTGCACACCTCCTGCCCACTCCTGTGTCTTGTGAGGCTAAGATGGGTGTCCTCATTGCTTGGTGCTGCAGAGAAATAAGGCTCAGGAGAATTTCACTGAGGGTTGTACATCTCCAGTGTAGACGAACCACAGTATTTCCACGGTAGGAGCCTTTTCTGCTTCACATTTTCCTTCCTATTCCTGCAAATACAGTAATACTGCTGCTGGTCACAGACCACAGGCTTTGTGCTGAGTTTGCAGGGTGCTAAGTTTGCAGGGTGTCAGAACTAAGGTTTGTCAGACTTTTTCTGAACTTGACCTGCTGCGGCGTTGTTTTCACTTGGTTTATCTGTAACAGCATTTTATTCTAATGACCAGGTGTCCATGCCTCATTAATTTTGTTTATATTTGCATAGTATTACCATAATTTTCACTGTAGAAAGGAGTAGTTACTCTGTGTAGAATGAAATATTTGTAACTCTAACATACTGATGTAGTAGTACACAAGCATATAGACCTGTTACAATAACAAAATCCTTGAAAAGTCGGTATAGAAGATGCAGTGTGCACGTGTAGGGCATGCATGGGATAACAAGAGAGGAGACAGAGACTGGCACTGGAAGTCCCAGGGCTATAAAAACACCTCACTATTGGTCAGTCAACTGCAGACCTGGGAACTGAACAAAATTAGGTTTTGGGTTAACAGATAAAACAAAGTATAAGTGTCTAACATATGTAAACCAGGCAAATCTAATAAATTCAGACATGAGTTTCACACCAATGAAGAAAAAGCAAAGTGTATAACATGTTAGCAAATGTATAAGAACGCCAAGTGCATCTTACAGAGAGGAGGAAGAAATCATCACCATCAACTTGATATTCCACCATGACAAAGGACTCAGGATGCTGATGACTCACCATGCCAATATTCAATACATATTAGGATTCCAAGGTGCAACGGAAGCATGGATGTTACAACAGAAATTGGGTAGATACTAGAAAGTATGTTTATACCAACTTTCACTGTACTGTTACTGGTGAGACTTTTTTCTGTTTCAATATTCTTTGCTTTGCTTTATTTCTTTTTCTGTAATAATTAGATTTGGGCTAATAATAAGTCTTTGAAAGTTTGTCAATGGGGGAAACGAGATTGTTTTCTTCTCCATCTTTCCCCTTCATGCCTGATGTTTTCATGCTTCTCACTCGTTATCAAAAGGGAGGGGCTCATCTACTTCCAATACTGTTTGTTACTGATTTTGCCAGCTACCAGCTCCAGCATGTTTAGCAGGATACCTTGCCCATTTGAAGTCACTCGTTCTTATATTGTTCTTTGTTGTTCATCTTATGAATTCTGTTGCGCCTGTCATACTTTTCCATGCTACTGAAGTGCAACTTTGGTGGTTACATTGCTCACATACTTACTTGAAACGCTTATACATTATATGTAGCTATGCCATCACAGTGTTACAAGATATTTATTTATTGTTGTCAGTTGTACAATTTTAGTATATTTACTTATATTTACTACTTATATTCAAGGCATGCCAGTTAATGCACTTGTGTTACAGGATTCTGCCTTGTCTACAGCTGAAAAATACTTATTTTTCAGAAAAACAAAATGAACAAACAAACAAACAGAAAAAGCCTGTATTTCTCATAATCTGTGTCTGAGCTTTCTTGGAGAGAGTGAGGGTTGTTTTTTGTTTGTTTGTTTGTTTTTAATTTCTTCATTTTCTTTCTGTTACAAAGTTCAGCCAATTAAACAAATTCCAGCTAAGCTATTTTAGAGAAAAGGGATACCTCTGGGAATGTGTGTTTTGCTCTGTTGTGATATGTAGAATGCATGTTGGTGGATTTGGAAATGTCTCTTGATTGCCTCAAGCAGTCTTCAATGACAAAGAAAAAGTTATTGAATTTTGCAGCACTACCTATGACGGAGATATGATTGATGAGAAGCAGATGTAAAGAGCTTAATGTAAGTCTCTTTGATAAATGGGATCTCGTTTCTTTCTCACCCACTGAAATGTACAGAATTCAAAATTATTTTTTTCCTCAGTTGTAAGATATCCAGGAGAAATGCTATTCAATCCCTTCTTAAATAAAAATATTTCATATGCTTAATTAGTGATGAACCACAGTGTGAAAATTCCTGATTCATATTGAACTTGCTTACAGGCAAACGTATTTTATATATATACTGGTATTCTGAAGGGAATTCAATTTAAATTTTCCACTTAATGTGTTTGTGCAAGTTTTCAATCTATAACCATAAATCTGCAAATTGCTGAAGACAGATAAAAATCATTGGACCCATCCACTGCCTACACTGAGCTTGGTTGTACAACGAACATCATATTTGCACAAGACCCCATAGCCAGTCATGGAAACTTTTTATGGCTCGGATCCCAGTTCCTACTTTTCCTACTGTTCATATCCATATCCTCTCTCTTCAGGGAGGAAAGTAATCTGAACCAAATCTTTACCTGCCATATATCTATCAGCAAAGTTGTGCTGACAGATCCATGTGGATGGAAAATCCAGATGGACAAATGATTCAAAAAGCATCATAGTCTGATTTTTCATTAACAGAAATGTTAATTAATTCATTAATGTTGTAATAAGAATTTATCCAAGATGAAAGTCATTGTGTATTTGACTAAAGACAAACTACTAAAGAGATGAAAAATCAACCTTCCCAAATTCCAAACAATCTTAAAGTCTGCTTCTTGGTAAATTCTGTGGTTGAGGAGGGTGAGAGTTGATTGCTTGCTTGCTTACTTGCTTTTTTATTTTCTTGTACTGACACCAGTTATTCCATGTGAGGCGGTTTTGTGTGTCGTTTTGTTGTTGTTGTCATTTTCCTGTAATGTGACAGATTATATACGCCCATTATTCTGTAATTATAGACTGGTAAATTATTTGAAACATGACTGAAAGCAGATAAAGAAAAAAAAAGAATAATAATCTTGCAAGATCTGTGTCATGACGTTATTCTGAAGGGACTAGCAGAGGAGCTGTAAAGGAGAAAGAAAATATAGAAGCCCAGGTGTGGAAGAAGAAAACCCTACTGCCAGTGGAATGAGAGGACAAAGAGGAAAAATAGAAACCTTGGAGGAAGGAGAAGGTAGAAAGTATAAAATGCCAACAGATGGAATACCAGGCTGCAGCTCTTGTGGGCCATTCTTGTGAAAGACAGAAATGAGAACGGCAGAAACTGCTGGTCATTGACTTTTACTTAATTTCTGATAATTTAGTTTCTTTGATCATCCTAGAACCTATTCTGACCTTTTCTTAAATCCTTTGAAAATGAAGTATTGAACTTCACACATTTAGATGTGGCGCATATTGCAACATACTCTTCACATGTTGACGATAACAGAGTGCTGAGCTACTGTTGTCAAACACTGCCTACAATTACAACACCTGTCATATGATTTATGGATGTTTCCATTAAAAGCTATAATAATGTATATAGTTAGCTATTTTCAGATGTGAATTGCTTTGGATTTATAAACAGTAAATTTTACTTCTATTTCATCATCTGTTTATTCAGAATGTGTGATTTTCTGCCTCCTTGCATGGCTTTAATTTTTACTTTGAATTAATTAATTAATAAGTAATGCTTCGAGCAACGAAGGGATGCCATCCAGAGGGACCTTGTCAGTCTTGTGGAGTGCATCCATGTGAAACTCATGCAGTTCAACAAGGCCACATGCAAGGTCCTGTACCCGCATCACAGCAGTCCCTAATATCAGCACAGACTGCAGGATGAATTGATTGAGAGTAGCCCTGAAGAGAAGGACTTGGAGATACTGGTGGACAGAAGTTTGATATGAGCCGGCAAAGTGTGTTTGCAGCCCAAGAAGTCAATAGTATCCTGTGCTGCATCAAAAGAAGCATAGCCAACAGGTCGAGAGAGGTGATTCTCCCTATCTGCTCTGCTCTTGTGAGACCCCACCTGGATTACTGCATCCAGCTCAGCAAGCCTCAGCACGAGAGACATGGACCTGTTAGAGAGGGTCCAGAGGAGGGCCACAGAAATGGTCAGAGTGCTGGAACACCTCTCCTTTGAAGAAAGGCTGAGAGAGTTGAGGTTGTCTAGCCTGGAGAAGAGAAGGGTCTGGGGAGACCTTATTGTGGCCTTTCAAAACTTAAAGGGGGATTATAAGATTATAAGAAAGATGGAGAAAGAGTTTTTACCAGGGCCTGCATCGACAGGACAAGGGACAATGGATTTAAACTGAAAGAGGGTAGATTTAGGTTATACATAAAGAAGAATTTTTTTTCGATGGGGGTGATGAGTCACTGGAAGAGGTTGCCCAGGGAAGTTGTGAATGCCTGATCATTGGAATTGTTCAAGGTCAGGTAGGATGGGGATTTGAGCAACCTGATCTAGTGAATGTAGTCCCTGCCTGTGGCAGAGGGGAATTGGAATTGAATGATCTTTAAAGGCCCCTTCCAACCCAGACCATTCCATTATTCTTTGATTCTATGACTATATTGATGCTGTTGGATAATTTACTTAGGCCTTCCCTCATATTAAATGATGGTTTTGTTTATTTAAGCACTTCTGGAAAGAAACTTACTCACAAGATGCATAAAATTTAGTTTAGCATATCTGTTTTTTAAAACAACTGTAACTTCTCTAGCTTTGATAAAACTTTCAAAATTTTTTTGGGGGTTGGGTTTTTTGTTTTGTTTTGTTTTGTTTTGTTTTGTTTTTTAAATCAGTTTTACCATATTTTATTTAACCATAATCATTGAATAATGGTATTCTTTATTATAATTTTTACCATGTTTCTTGTTATGAAGTTAGGCTAACCAGTTTGCTTCTCCTAAGATATTTATCACAGCCTTGTTTGAAGTGTAGTGTTTGATAGTTATTATATTTTCTTGCCGTAAAAGAACTGATCCAAACAGCATATTACACAAAAAAATCAGTAGTTAAGTAGTTTTGTATTTGACAAGTCAATGCTTCCTGTGGTTTTGTTGCTATTAAATTTATGTGAAGTCTCTGAGTTGAGAAAATGTCTCAGAATAGAAGTAATAGGGAAAGCTGGATCTTCATCTACAGTCAATCTCAATGCAAATTCTCAGTGGGACTTCCTTGCCTGATCAGTGTCTCACCAGCCTCTCATTTATGCTCAAGGGAGTGATCTGTAACCTCCAGACCAACTAATGCAGTGTCTTATGTCCACAGTGCTCAGTCCTACCATTTCTAGAAGAGCAGGCTGCACTCATATTGTGTAGCACGTAGCACTTCTGTATCTCATTCAGTGTCTCTGTAGCACTAAGAAATTATTATTTCATGCTTGTTTTTTCTTCAGTTCAAAATGTCTGAAAGCCAAATGTCTGAAGGCCAGTTTTGAAGTCCAACAACGATATTTTTATAGCACAAAGTGGAGAGTATGTAGTTCACATTGTGGGTTGTGGTATCAGAACACCTGGAAACACTTGAGAATATAAAACCTAATGAAATAGTGTTAAAGAACTTGATAGGACAAAAGGAAGAAAACTTGCTACAGTCTTGTTTATATTACATATTGGGAGGGGTCCAGGAGGAAGCAATCTCAGAACAACATCTGGATTTTGTTTTGGGGAAAGTAATTGTTTCATTTAAAAAAAAGAGCTACCAAGTGAACTCAGATTTTGCTAGGATAAGCAGAAACATGCTGAGGCACTGGCCTGACATCTAAACCTCTCCTGGTGCAATTTGAGGCCATTTCCTCTTGTCCTATTGCTCGTTACCTGTGAAAAGAGACTAACACCTTGCTACAGCCTCCTTCCAGGTAGTTGTAGAGAGTGGTAAGGTCTCCCCTCAGCCTCCTCTTCTCCAGACTAAACAACGCCAGTTCCCTCAGCTGCTCCTCATAAGACTTGTGCTCTATATCCCTCACCAGCTTTGTTGTCCTTCTCCGAACAAGCTCCAGTATCTCAATGTCTTTCTTGTAGTGAGAGGCCCAAAACTGAACACAGTATTTGAGGTGGGGCCTCACCAGTGCCAAGTACAGGGGGACGATCACTTCCCCAGTCCTTCTGGCCACACTATTTCTGACACAAGTCAGGATGCTATTGACCTTCTTGTCCACCTGGGCACACTGCTGGCTCATATCCAGCCATCTGTCGACCAAGACATCTTCTTGGGAAACTGTATTTCTAAATGTATTCTGTGTGACCTTATTTTCTGTTTTCTTTGTGTGTATAATTTGCTGGTGCATTTCAAGCTAGGATGCCAATTAATAGGAGGAGACCTACATCTGTAAATAGCAGGGGCCCAGGGTCTGGCCTTGGTTATTAGATGAGCTTAGAGACCCTGCTAATGCTCAAACAGGGTGGGAAGGAGAAACTTCTGGGTCCCAGAAGTCCACTGGACTGAGCTTCTACTTTATACATTTATGCAGTGAAGATGCTTGGGAATCAAAACCCAGGACTAAAGTGGAGAATTGAATAATTTGACAGTGTAGGTATATCTGTTGTGGCAATAACGCTGCTAATCAAAACCTGACTCTTACCTTGCGATCTAGGAGCTCAGAAGAGCCCCTGCACACCCCCTCCATTACAGCACACGTGGTCCAGAAAATAATGGCACCATATTTTACAGCAACGCGTCCATCTGTTTCTCCAGAAAATTAATTGAAATGTGATATCAGTTTCCTAAGAAGAAACTATCCAGATGAAGAAAGATGTTCATTCTCTTTGAAATAAAAATATGCCAGATCTTGTAGCAATTTTTCTCAATAATTTACAGTAGTCCTACCCCATTTGAAAACCCTAATAATAAATTAATCATCTTTAAGATGCAAATCAGTAATGCATTCAAGGACTGGTTTTGACTGAAGCTTGTCTTCAGTAATCCACCGCTAGAATGCCCTGTGGGAACTTACCTCTACAAGAGTGTGCCAAATCCACTTGTGTTGGTCTCATTTTTCTTCTTCAAGGCTATGTTTTTTGCTGGGTTCAAGCCTGTAGCATAAATCCTATTGGGTTCAGCTCTATCAGAAGCAGACTGCTTGCTCAGTAAGCTACAACAACACTGGGTTCTTTTTATCTGTCCAGGGACAGCATTTAATTTGGACTATTCTTTATTTTGAGGGAAGAACTATGGCAGTATTAATCTGAGGGGAAAAAAAAAGCTTTAATAAAAATCTTACAAGTTAAGCTTTCACGTACACTACAAAATTGTATTTCTACTCTGTTCCATCTCCTTTGCTTTAAATTAATGTGATCCAAGATTCAATGACTATTGCAAATGGAGTCTATTAACTTAAATAAAGTTTCGGCCTGACTTTGAGAATGAGGAGATGCCTGTAGTGAAATATGACCCTTTTTTTAATAAAAAAGCAAACATGGCCTTAATTTCTATTATAATATTCATCTCATGTATCATAAAGTTTTAATGCTTTTTTTTTTCCAAAATGATATTAAAAAAAAAACAAAACAAGTTCCCTTTTAAAATTATAGTGGAAAGTTTCCCTCTATTCAGTTTGTTCAAAATATTTGTGCAGTTAGTGTGTATAGTAAATGAAAACCAAATCAGCTTGAAGTTTCTGAAAGGAAAAAGTATTAACTTCTAATCATGTTGGAATTAATGAAAATCACACCTTTCTTTCTTCTATTTTAAATAAAGTATTCCTATATGAGATGTATTGTGGTAACCTTTTCTGGTCATCAGAAGGATGATCAGTGATGAACTGTATTGTCAAATGACATCTATGTTTGCTGACTTAGCAGAATCCGTTAGTAAAAGAAATATTTTAAAATGTCTTTACCATGATATTGAAAATAAAAATCTGTTTCTTCTTGCACTAGCTAGCCATTTACAGAGGATTAAACACTGTAAAATGTAAGCATAAAAATCAGAACAGATGTTCTAATATATATAATTTTTTTTTAAATCCTGATTTTTGGAAGTAACAACTTATATTGTTTTTATAAAAGCATTTTGGTTTTAAGCAAAAAGAGGGCAATTTATACTGTACAAGACTGTTTTGTTGCAGTGTTTGCCCTCTAGGTCTTCTTGTAAATTGTATCTCCTGACAGCTTCTTCAGGCAAGCCAAATATGTAGCTTAGGTCTTGACAAAGATTAAATCAGAATGACTAACACATCCTTCTTTAACAAAGCCCTAAACATAACTCAAAGTACAAACAAATTTTTGACTACAGGACAGAAAATAGATTTACAGTGGCAATTGACATTTAATTTAATTTCCTTCTGGGACTGATTACATGTTACCAATCACATCTTGACTAAACACTGTGATATGCCTTATTTATCTGCGTTTCATTGCTCCATTAAAATTAAGTGCTACAAAGACCTCTAAATAGGAAGGTAATTTACTATAAACCTATCATTTGCCTAAGGTCTTACTGCAGTTTTCTAGTTCTGATTAGCCCATTCCTACAAATTTCTTATTTGTCTAGTTCATTTTAAACGACAAATCGAAAAACTCTTGTATCAAAATAAGACAATATTGTGCTTATCTCTCCTGTATTCTCATGATAGTGGGTATGAAAGAAGTACAAATTTATCAAAGTTTTAGGCATGAAACTTCATAGTTTCATTAGTCCACACTCTGTCAGTATTGTTGCTAAATTTTACCAATGGCACTAGGATTTTGCCATAATTAGTAAAAACCATCAGGCACTATGTTGATGACATAGCACTGTCTCAGGACTTTTCAGGGCTTGTATCAGTCTCAGCTAGTTGTAGGCTGCTTTAACAACTGTAGTCATCAAATGAGTATTGCCTGACCTACTGTAGCTTCAGCTTGGTGAAAGACACACAAGGCAAGTGTTTTTCAAAACTAGGTGCCCATTGTGTACAAAACAGGCCATTGTGTCAAATAAGGATGGAGAAAACTGTTGTGCAAATTCCAGACATCAGTTTGGAAACAAGTCAGTCATCTGTGGTAAGAGGGCTGATGCCCTGGTTTGAGCTAAGACTAGGGAGAAAGAAGCCACCACCATGATCAGCATATTCCTGTCAGAAAATACCCTCTATTGCTAATGTCTTGTCACAGCTTCCCACCCCTCTTTTTCTTTACAAAGACTGAGATGTATCAACCTTAGAAACAAGGTACACTGAAACAGTATGCACAACCACCAGAAGGAAGAGACTTCCCTTGAAGCCTGAGATACCCTTGCAGAACTGCTTCATAGCTCCACAGAGTGAAGAGGAAAGACCCATTGCATCAAGAGAGGTGCTACATCTGAGTATGGCAACCTGATCTGTTCTCCATATAACAACCAGTCCAACTAAGAAAAGGTGACAGGTGATAATAGTAGGTGAGTCTCTTCTGAGGTACAGAGGCACCCATTTGCTGACCTGATGCATTCTCTGGAAAGGTGTTCTGCTTACAGAGGGTTCATATCAGGGATGTCACAGAGAGACTACGAAGCCTCATACAGTCCTCTGACTATTATCAGCTGCTGTTGTTTCATGTAGGCACCAGTGATACAACCAGGAGCAGCCTGAGGAATTTCAAGAAGGATTATAGAGACCTGGGAGCAGCAGTCAGGGACTCTGGAGTGTTGGTAGTTTTTTCATCAATCCTCCCAGTCAAAGGGAAGGGGGTTGATAGGGACAGTTGAATCTGGTAAATCAACAAATGGCTACAGGACTGGTACAACAGCCAGGGGTTTGGCTACTTAGACCATGGGACTCGCTTTGAGAAACCTGGTCTACAGGGGTCTGATGGGGTCCCTCTGTCAGAGAAGTGGAAGAGCATCTTTGGTCAGAGGTTTGCCAAGCTTTTGAAGAGAGCTTTAAACTAAAGCTCCTGGGGAGGGGAGTCTCAATCCATCCCACTCCTACCAGCATGATTCCAATGCCAGTAATGTAAGCCCAGAGTTTGGAGAAGGGTTGCAGGTCAACAGGAGAGCACCTGGAGTGCAGCACAAAGGAATATCAGCCGCTCCAGACAGTAAGTCATCTTCATCGGGGACCCAACTTCAATGCCTCTATGCAAAAGAACGTAGCATGGGGAAGAAACAAGAGGAGGTGGAGACATGTGGACAACTGCAGGGCTATGATCTTATTGACATCATAGACATGTGGTGGGATGGCTCCTATGACTCAAGTGTTGGAATGAAAGGATGCATGGATGAAGAGGGAGCTCCTGGAGAAACTCAAATAAATAAAAGAAGCCTACAGAGGGTGGAAGGAAGAACAGGTAGCCTGGGAGGAATACAGAGAACTTATCCGAGCAGCCAGGGATCAGGTTAGGAAAGGTAAAGCCCAGACAGAATTAAATCTTGCCAGGGACATCAAGGGCAACAAGAAAAGCTTCTATAGGTATATTGGTGATAAAAGAAAGACTAGGGAAAATGTGGGCCCTCTATGGAAGAAAACTGGAGACCTGGTCATCCAGGATATCAAGAAGGCTGAGGTACTCAACAACTTTTGCCTTGGTCTTCACAGGCAAGTGCTCTAGCCACACCGCCCAAGTCGCAGAAAGTAAAGGCAGGGACTGGGAGAATGAGGAACAACTCACTGTCAGAGAAGATGATCTTCAAGACCATCTAAGGAACCTGAAGGTGCATAAGTCCATAGGACCTGATGAGATTCAACTTCAGGTCCTTAGGGAACTGGCGGATGAAGTTGCCAAGCCACTATCCATCATATTTGAGAAGTTGTGGGAGTCCAGTGAAGTTCCTGCTGACTGGAAAAGGGGAAACATAACCCTCATTTTTAAAAAAGTAAAGAAGGAAGACTACAGGCCAATCACCTCTGTGCCTGGCAAAGTCATGGAGCAGGTCTTCCCGGAAACTCTGCTAAGGCAAATGGAAAATAAGGAGGTGATCAGTGACAACAGACATGGCTTCACCAAAGGCAAATCATGCCTGACAAAGTTAGTGTCCTTCTATGACAGGGTTACAGCACTGGTCGATAAGGGAAGAGTAGCTGACTTCATCTACCTGGACTTGTGCAAAGCATTTGATGCTGTCCTTGCATAACATCTTTGTCTCTAAATTGGAGAGAAACAGATTTGACAGATGGATTACTCAGTGGGTAAGAAACTGGCTGGATGGCCACACTCAAAGAGTTGCAGTCAATGGCTCAATGTCCAAGTGGAAACCAGTGATGAGTGGTGTTCCTCAGGGGTTCGTACTGGGACCGGTACTGTTTAACATCTTTGTCGGCGACATGGACAGTGGTATTTAGCTCACCCTCAGCAAGTTTGCCAATGACACCAAGCTGTGTGGAGCAGTTGACACGCTGGAGGGAAGGAATGGCATCCAGAGGGACCTTGGTAGGCTTGAGAAGTGGGCCTGTGCCAACCTCATGAAGTTCAACCAGGCCAAGTGCAAGGTCCTGCACCTGGGTCATGGCAATCCCAGGCAGAAATACAGGTCGGGTGGAGAATGGCTTGAGAGCATCTCTGAGGAGAAGGACTTGGGGGTGTTGGTGGACGAGAAGCTCAACATGAGCAGGCAATGCACACTTGCAGCCCAGAAAGCCAACCACATGCTGGGCTGCATCAAAAGAAGCATGGCCAGCAGGTCGACGGAGGTGATTCTGCCCCTCTACTCTGCTCTCATGAGACCCCACCTGGAATATTGTGTCCAGCTCTGGAGTCTTCAGCACAGGAAGGGCTTGCAGCTGCTGGGACGGGTTCAGAGAAGGGCCACAAAGATGATCAGAGGACTGGAGCACCTGTGCTATGAAGCCAGGCTGAGGGAGTTGGGGTTGTTCAGCCTGGAGAAGAGAAGGCTCCAAGGAGACCTCATAACAGCCTTCCAGTACCTAAAGGGGGCCTACAGGAAAGATGGGGAGGGACTCTTTATCACAGAGTGGAGCGATAGGATGAGGGGTAATGGTTTTAAACTGAAAGAGGGTAGAATTAGATGAGATATGAGGAGGAAATTCTTTACTGTACAGGTGGTGAGCCACTGGAACAGGTTGCCCAGAGAAGTTGTAGATGCCCCTGGAATCCCCTGTGGATTCCTGGAATCGTTCATGGCCAGGTTTGATGGGGCTTTGAACAACCTGGTCTAGTGGAATGTATCCCTGCCCATAGCAGGTGTATTAGAACTAGATGATCCTTAAGGTCCCTTCCAACCTCTACTATTCTATGATGCTACAATTTTAACACCTAAGTAAAACTGTACACAGTTATGACATCACTGCTTAACAGTTCTGTCTGTAATATTAATGTTGTTTTTCAGTATTAATTAGTTTGAAATATTAGGCTTTTAAAACTGCAACTGGACTAACAATAAATTCTTGGCTCCATAAATACAGTACGTTTCATTCTTCTTGTAACAAGTTTTTGAGTGCTACAGTACATAAAAATGAGATAAATAGGGACTTAATTCAGTTTCCCATCTTAGCCATTGCAGAAACATAGCCTCCATTTTCAAAAAAGGGAAAAAAGGAAGACCCAGGAAACTGGGTTTGTCCTTTGAAAATGAAGATGGTATCTGAGTCTTTTTAATCAGCACAAGTAATTACGGTTCAGAAAGAATTATGGCTTACAGATACAGATTTTTAAAAGTGTCAGAAGACTGTGGCTTTCCATCCCTTAACTCCCCACTTCCTCCTTTAGCCTTCCCATTGCTTCAGGATTTCCTACTGCATCCCAACCATCCCATCATGCCCCATCTTTATAATTATGCATCTGGACTTGGTTTCCAGATTGATAGCAACAATGAGTTGTGTATGAAAACACAATGATAGCTGATATCACAAACTACTGTAAAGTGCAGTTTATAGGACTCATCAACTATTGAGCAGGTAGCATGAGAACAGAAACAATATGGGGTAAATCTCTTAATTATGAAAGAGGTATGAGAGCCTTCCATTCAGTGTGGACCTAGCAGTTTAGATTGTATCAGATCAAGTATGTCACTTTTAATCTGTAGGCAAACTGGGAGCAAAACTGGATAGTGGTTTGGTCCTACGCATAACTAACTTGTCAGGTCTACTGTACCTATCTAGATCTCTGCTAGAATCCTATCATAAACAAACACTTTGAAAACCCAAATTTTTTGCTATCACTGACTCAGAAGGAGAAATACAGGACTTCACTGGGATGAGATTTTTAAAACATTAGAACAATGTCAATACAATAAAGCATATGTATTTTAATTACAAATTGTTGTGTGTCATTTGTTCAGTAAAAGCAAACTGATCTTCAAAACTCCTTATCATCGGGTTTCTTCAAGATGAAGCTTTAAAATTCAATTGAAAAATGGGAGATATTGATTGGACAGAATGCATGTCAATACAAGGGATCAGGGCCAGTCAGCATGGGTTTAGGAAAAGGAGGTCCTGCTTAACCAACCTGATCTCCTTCTATGACCATGTGACCCGCCTTCTGGATGTGGGGAAGGCTGTGGACATTGTCTATCTGGACTTTGGTAAGGCCTTTGACACCATCCCCCACAGCATTCTCCTGGAGAAGCTGGTGAAACATGGCAGAGACAAGTGTACTCTTCGCTGGGTCGAAAACTGGCTGGATGGCCATGCCCAGAGAGTTGTGATTAATGGGGTGAAATCCTCTTGGTGGCCGGTCACCAGCGGTGTCCCTCAGGGCTCAGTTTTGGTGCCAGTTCTGTTTAATATCTTTATCAATGATCTGGATGAGGGGATTGAGTGCACCCTCAGTAAGTTTGCAGACGACACCAAACGAGGTGGGAGTGTTGATCTGCTTGAGGGTAGGAAGGTTCTACAGAGGGACCTGGACAGGCTGGATCAATAGGCCAAGGCCAATTTTATGAGGTTTAGTGAGGTCAAGTGCCGGGCCCTGCATTTCAGTCACAACAACCCCAAGCGATGCTACAGGCTTGGGGAAGAGTGGCTAGAAAGCTGCCTGGCAGAAAAGGACCTGGG
>VWZL01001380.1:0-13648 GCA_013396915.1 Stercorarius parasiticus | reverse complement strand
TTAGATTAGATCTTAGGAAGGATTACTTTCCTGAAAGAGTGGTCAGGCACTGGCACAGCCTGCCCAGGGAGGTGGTTGAGTCAGCATCCCTAGAGGTATTTAAGAAACGTGTAGATATGGCACTTCAGGGCATGCTCTAGTGACAGAGATTGTAGGTTTGGGGTTTTTTGTGTGTGTGTATGGTTGGACTCGATGATCTCAAAGGTCCTTTCCAACCATGAAGATTCTATGATTCTATGATTCTGTGATTACATGAAAGTTGACAAGAACGTGTATCATGTTAACTGCTTCTCTATAACTGGGGTTAGATAAATAATTACTTTGAAGCAGTAAAGGTGATACATTATACTCTATATCTGTCATTAATTAATTTTGTGAAGGACCTGCACCTGCTTCTCAAAACACACTGTAGTATTTTGAGAGGTCATTTGCTGCAATAAACCATTTTTCTTGTTACTCAAGTTGTTAATGCAAATTAAAGGAGTTTAGATATGGTTATTCTATAACTGTTTATTCTATGTTCTTATATACTATTCAGTATTTCTTCTCTTTAGTCCTGCTGGAATTTAGTTTTAAACCTCAGTATTGATGGGAAGCCAAAATGTGTCTTTTCAGAAAAATTAGCTGACTGCTAAGGCGAGCGGATCTGGTTCTGGCACAATCCGCAGTGAGGCACTCTAGCGAGGTGCACAGGGGGGTTTCCTGAATCAGGAAAACTTCAGGGGGAGCTGAGAGAGCCACCAGCAGCCTGCAGCTCGTGCAATGGTGGCTGGTGAGACCTCGGTAGGACCAGCAGTAACGGTGGCCAAGTCCCTTACACACCTATAAAAGAAGCCCCTGGGGAGCACGAGTGACCAGGAGTACTGTGAACAGGGTGGGCAAATACAGCATGGTGTGTCAGCAAGGGCATAGTGCAGCAGTTTGCACAGCGGTTCCTATGGAAGGACCTGCAGGAAGGGCACTGAAGCTGTACCACACCTGTCAGAGCTCCAGGAAGAGGTGAATAGGCTTGAGGGGTATCAGAGAGTCTGTGAGAGAGACAGACTGCTGGAATCGCACCCTGTTGTCAGGCCCAACAGGCAGACAGGATGCATGATATGGAGGATTCCCTATCCTCCCTCCACCAAGTTGAACACGATGACGTAAGGGATAGGGGGCAGTTCATCTCCTCGGTGACTATGCCACCTTCCAGGTGTGCTGGCATAATAGATATGAGGCTCTGCAAGTGGAACCAAATGATAATGAGGGCAGTGGTTCAGGTAGCTTGGAGGTGTTACCGAGGTTAAGCCGACCTACTCCCACTTCCATAAAGAAAAAAAGACAGGTCATTGTCATAGGAGACTCTCTGCTGAAGGGAACAGATGCCAGGCAGAAATGGACCTGGGGGTGTTGTACGACAGCTGGCTAAATATTCTCTCTCAGTGTGCTCAGGTGGCCAGAAGGCCAATAGCATCCAGGCTTGTATCAGAAATAGTGTGGCCAGCAGACTGGGGAAGTACTCCCTGTACTAGGCACTGACTGGTGAGGCCACATCAGAAATACTGCAAGTTACTGAGGATTCTTTTTTTAATATTGTAAGAGTTCTGAGATTGAAATATAAGGTGTTCTAAAGGAAAAGTGCAGTTTTGCAGTATTGTCATGCCTTCTTTCACAGCTTTTTCCTGGGCAGTTCCTGGGCCTACCATCTGCAGGCAGGCACCACTATGCTGCTTCATCACAATGGTACTTTTTCCACCTAATTATGGTGTGCAGGAGGACTTCTAAGGCTTCCAAGCTGCCCATAATGCCAGAGAATGCCCTACAAATGATACAGTGTTGGTACAACTGGAGGGCTCTAGAGGCTGTCTAGGAAACTGCACCATGGACAAAATGAATCACTGTAGAATGATAATATAAAAGAAGCAGGAGCAGAATACCTTCTGGAGTATATATATATGTGTGTGTGTGTGTATATATATACATACATAAGGGTTAAGAAATCTCAGAAAGACCTAAGCGAGTTATCAAGAGGCAGTGAAATCGCAGTCTAGGTCACAGAATCATAGAATCATAGAATGTTTTGGGTTGGAAAGGACCTTTAATGGTCATCTAGTTCCAATGCCCCTGCCACAGGCAGGGACACCTTTCACTAGAGTAGGTTGCTCAAAGCCTCATCCAGCCTGACCTTGAACACTTCCAATGGTTAGGCATCCACAACTTCTCTGGATGTCCTTTTCCAGTGCCTCACCACCTCCACCGTAAAAAATGTCTTCCCTGTATCATAGCCTATCCTCTTTCAGTTTAAACCCATTACCTCTTGTCCTGTCAGTACAGGCCCTGGTAAAAAGTCTTTCTCAATCTTTCTTATAAGCCCTCATCAAGTATTGGAAGGCAGCAATAAGTTCTCCCTGGAGCCTTCTCTGCTCAAGGCTAGACAACCCCAACTCTCTCAGCCTGTCTTCATAGAAGAAGTGCTCCAGCCTTCTGGTCAGCTTCATGGCCCTCCTCTGGACTCAGTCGAATGGGTTTATGTCCTTCTTGTACTGGGGACACCAGAGCTGGACGCAGTACTCCAGGTGGGGTCTCATGAGAGCAGAGTAGATGGGGAGAATCACCTCCCTCAACCTGCTGACAACACTTCTTTTTATGCATTCCAGGGTAAATTGGCTTTCTGGGCTGCAAGTACACACTACTGGCTTATGTCCAATTTTTCATCCACCTGTATCCCCAAGCGTTTCTCTGTGTTGCTGCTCTCAATCCATTCATCCCCCAGTTTGTTTTGATACTAGGGATTGCTCCAAACCAGGTGCACGGCTTCGCACTTAGCTTTGTTGAACTTTGTGAGATTCATACGTGTCCACTCCTCAAGGCTGCCAAGGCCACTCTGGATGGCATCCCTTCCCTTAAGCAAATCAACTGCACGTAGCTTGGTGTCATCCACAAACTTGCTGACGGTGCACCCAATCCTACTATCTGTGTCATTAATAAAGATATTGAAGAATATTGGGCCCAATATGGACCCCTCAACCACTTGTTCTCTTTTTCCACTTGGATATTGAACCATTCACTACAGCTCTTTGGATGTGGCTATATGTATTTCAAATCTATGTCTGGAATTTTTCCACATTTCTGTCATTAAAATTAATGAAAGACTTGTCTTCTCCAGGCACTATTAAAATAGAATAGATTTTCTATTCTATGGAAAATTCTGTACAGTGTAATAAATGTTACTACCAACTGGTAAATTCTAAATGTTTATTTTCTTGCTAAAGTTTTATTTTCTTCATAGTGTGTAAATTACACTCATTTCAAGCAGTCATTAAATGCATGACACTACAAAACCACATTGTCTTTAACAGTTGCTTCTTACACTTCTGATGAATTCACAGCTTTAATATATCTTACTCCTTCATTTCACTTATATTGGCCTGTGTGATTTTTTGATAGTTGCAGCTGCTTGTAAAGTGAAGGATTTTTTATCTCATAGTGTATAGTTATTTTAAGAATTGAGACCTGCAAATGCAATAGAACTGCTTTGATTCCAATTGTCTGAACTAACAACCTAAAACAGTTTCTTTATTGAAACGTCTGTGAGTTTGCCAAAGACTTGCATGAAATTATGAGTGGGTAATCAAGCTTTTGGAAGTTGCTATTCCAAAGTACTTATTACTGAAATTTCAGCACATAAGAATTCTAGCATAAGACAAGCAGGTAAAACCCAAAGACCATACTGTGAAGTTTTCCTGGTTTGAGGTGGAGCAGAGACAACTTTCTGTTCAGTGAGAGAGGCTCTTGCTCACACTTGCTGTGGCAACCAGGGTCAGCTGACTTGGTTGCTTACCCCATGGAAGGATTACACCTGTGGGAAAGAGTGGACAGGTCAGGTGACCAAACTGAACAATAGGGTATCCCATCCCATCTACCATGCTCAGTATAAAAGCTGAGGGATCAAAGGGGTCAGGTTGGCTCTTCTTCAATGGACTGCTTCTTCAATGACTGATGTCTGAGGACAACACCATCAGCTCACCTGCCTTTTGATCCCGGTCAGTGTGTTCCAGTTCCCATTTGTCACTGAGTCCAGCCTGGAACTTTCCCAGTGCCTACGAGTGACATCTCCCTGAGAACTTGATATGGTTTTGTGTATATCTGTATATATTGTATCTTTTTCTTTATTTCCTTTTTTATTTTATTGCTAATATTTCATTAAAGTAGCTTATTTTTTTTCTGAACTCATAAATCTTTTTATCTGTCTTCTTCCTCTCCTTGGAGTGAGAGGTGGGGGAAAGCATCTGTTGTCTTATCATTGGCCAACCTGGCCCAAACTGTGATAGAAGTAGATCAGATGGATGACAGGGGACTCCAGATCGGATCCACTTTATCTAAGATAATTCTTTTTAAAGTTATTTATCTAGTTTTAACAATTAATCTAAGCATCCTTCATAGCCAAAGTAAAGGATAAGTACTTTGAATGAGGATAGACAAGTGGTCTGAACTGGGAGCTGTCTAGGAGATAAGAAGGTGGTTTTACAACCTTCTTTCTTTCCCCATGCCCCTAAATTTTCCCTCCGCTTATTCCTCCCTTCCCTGTCTGTTATTTCCAGTGATACAATTCTATTTCTTTTCTTTATAGGAAAAGGGAGCTCTCATCAACTCCTAAGTTGATCTAGGTCATAATTGTGCAAACCTATCCCTGTGTTTCTTTATTATTTGTTTGCTTGCTTTTGCCCTTTAGGTTGTATTTTGCTGCATTAGTGATTTTTACACTGAGGTCTGAAAAATACTAGAACTAGGACAAGATAAATAGTGAAAATGCACAACAGAAATTGGGGGAGCGGAAGGAAAATGAAGGGACTATCTCATTTCAGCTATTTGGAATACATTTTGAGATAGCTGAAGCTGACTAATTTTACTCTCTTTTCTCATTATGGTTGCTTATATCTTATATTCTGATGGTTATAGAAGTGTCATAGTAATAAAGTTGCAGTGAGGAAAAAGAAAATAAAAGTTATGTATTTAACCTCACTATAGTTTAAGTTAAACCTGTATTTTGTCTCACTTTGTGTGTACAGAGCAAGCTTACACCAATTAAGGCACAGATCTCATGGTCTTGAGGCTATGGTGTGTATGTTGAATGTCATCCTGATAAAAAATACCTGTATCTGATAGACATTTGTGGTTTACCTGTAAAAACATATGAAATGACACTTAACACTTCTATAAAATAGGACGTAACTCGGTTTGAATGTGTACATGCAAAACCTATTTATAGTTAACCTTTAAAATGCGTTCACAAACCCTTACCACTATTTTGCTCTTTGGTAATTGTTCCCAAGGGAAAAAAAAAGGAGAACAGAAAAAAAGAAAAAAGGCAAACAAAACTAAAAAAGCTGCCCAACCTAAGAAGATCATAAAGCACACTGGAAAGCTAAGTTAAAACTTGTGCTTGCTATGACTTCTATGTCTTCTTCCCTTCATCCCTTCATGGGGAGGAGGATTTTCATTTGACAATAATGTCAGTGGTGACTGGACTAGACATTTAGACCCACACTGCCAGATCAGTATACAGAATAAAGCATTCCCACTTTGTTACTGCATTATAGGTACTGTTTAATAGCACTTTATGTGAAACCAAACCTTTGTGTAGACACAGTCCTGAGCAACCTGCTCCAGCTGACCTGAAGTTGGACAAAGAAGTCTCAGAGTTCTCTTCCCACACAACCATTCTGTGATTCTATATTTACCTGTGTAACTGTTTCCCAGTTGAAGAAATCAGCGCAATTGAAAAATTTATGCACTGAAATCTTGGACCATACTGTTCATTCCTCATGGTTATCCTCCCAAACCCGTCAACAATCTGTCACCTAATGATTATACTTCACTGGACTTCTATTTCTGACTTTGCAATGAATAAAATAGCTAATCAGAACAGGTTTGCAAAATGAGGCCTATTTGTCGAGATCAGAGTCAGTGGCACGAATTTCTATCCAAATATTTCAGGATCTCCAATGATATAATTCACTGAATCACGTAGACTCCTTTTTTGGGTTTTGGGGCTGAGCATGGGGTGGTTTGTTCTATATATATCTATATACACACACATTTATTCCTTATAAGAAATCTGTTGGCTATTGCAACATACCATGTTCTATCATTGCCATTCTAGACAACTTTCATATGCTGTAAGAGAAAAATTAAAACATAAAAAATGTCATTGCCCCTAGAGAATAAGCTGTAATTTTGTGCTCTGGTATGCAAATGTGGTCACTTTATGTTTGGGTCACTTCCTCAGCCATACATTATCCTTTAGTTTACTGGCTACCATAGAAGTATACAAGCGGCTCCTGAACTCCTAATATTAAATGTGCAGTTTTTGCTAAAGTGAAACTACTAACTTTATAATATGTGCCTTTGATTAGCTCTTTTTCCTCAGCACTTCATTTATACGTGAGAGGATATTCAGCAGATTTCTGTATATAATTATACAGACTGATAATTCAAGGCTCACACTGTGCTTCAGTTATGTATCTCTACATAATTGCTTTCAATCTAAGAATGCTGAAGGCCAATTAAAATGGACAATTACTGAGGTTTTTTTAGTTCAATTACAGCTATGTACGCTTTGAAATTTCCAAACTCTTGAAGAAGTCAATATGCTTGAAGGTATGTTTAGAAACTTCCATGTACCTTGATTTATATCTTTGTCTCTGGTAAAATAAACAATTTTATTTTAATTATATAATTAAGGGAACAATATCAAGAACTGCTGAGAGGACCAGCAAAATAAGGCAGTCTAGTAGCTAATAATTTTTCAGCACACACTAAGGCAGTTTTTACAAAATATCTACACGTTTTAGGAAAAAAAGGAATCAATGTGCTTGAGTCAAGTGGTATTCAAGAACACAAAGTGAAATTTAGGTACCTGTACTTTGCAGATATATCAGTTTTCAAAAAAACACTCCTCCAGGCAAGTACATACCTGTTTCCACATATGAAGTGACTGAGTAATGACAATCTGTGTATCTCAGCATTTGCTTTATTTCCGAACCTTAAAGGAGTTCCTAAGGAACTTAGGAAAGTAGGAACTTTGCCACCCATCTCCTTGAGAGGCCAGTCCAGTACGTTTTTAAAGATATTATATAATCCTCAAGATGAACATACAGGCAGATCACTTCCTGCTTTACCCTATTTGCAGCTGGTAGACTTTAAAACTTTTTTAGTTGAAAAGACAGAAGAATGGCACAATCACCGCTGGTTTCCTCTACACCTTCACCTAGAAAGCATGTTCTTCCTTCTCATTCCCTTCTCTGGCTTTTCTGTATGTGTACCTTCAATCTTTCAATAAATGAACTAAGATGGATTTGTGAATGGTTAAGTGTTTGCAAAATAATGTTTTGCATTACACTAACTGTTTGCCTAATGCTCAATCTGGAATTAAGAGAAGTAGCAATCTACATAGGGAAGGAAATCTCTGTAGATTGGCAGTTCCTTGAACAGTAAAATGCTTCAGGTGGATCTGCCTGCACCTTTTCCTTACAATGAGTGTTCCAGTAACATCAAAAAGCCATTTAATTTCTAGTCTTTTATTTGAATTAGAATTAGTCTTTTGTTTGAATTAGAAAGGGGTAACTTTTATACAGAGAAAATTCAGATCACACAGCTGATACATATTTAAAAAAATAATTTGTAAACAAATCTTCCCTTTTCCTGCAGTCTGTACACAAGGACAGACTTGATTTTAGTCCACCAGCTTTCACTGTCTTCTTATTTGCAAGAAACTCCATTCAGTCCTCTATGGGTCCTTAGGGCATGTTGTTGTGTCTCCATCACATCTCTAAGTTAGTATTAAGTCTATGGATCTCTGCTGAGGCACAGTACTTGCACCTTCTCGCATTCCTGTGTGAACCACCTGCACTGAGCTGAACATCCAGCTAAACAAACTTGTAGCCCTCTTTTTCATCTGCTGCAGATGGGAAAATTAAACCCACTAACATTATAGATCACAAGAGTTCCCCATTCCTTCCCATTTTAAAAAATGCAATTTTGAGAAGTTGTGTTTATACAAAAAGTGTTATGACAAAAAAACTAATGAGGTTTAATGGGTCTACCTTTACACAGAGAGGTCTTTCCTGTGTTTTACTCTTTATTCTACTACACAAATCAAAAGCAGATATGATCTACAACCATTATTTATTTCTCCCCAATTAAACAGCTCAATCAGCATATTTATAACTCAGGCATTTCTAGATAGAATTATATAGACTTTGTAGGGATTATGCTTGACTTTAAACAACAAATGTAATAATCAAGACTAAAAGTAGCTAGCTGGCATGTTCTGCAGAAACATGTCTTGGAATTTTTGCTTACATTTAGTTGCAGTTGTCTTTTAAGTAGAAACTTTCTTTTTCTGAAATTTTCTTTGTATAAGAAGACGTTACAGTCTTAAACTTTTATCTTAAACTTTTATACAGAAGGATTTTGCAAGTTGTAAAATAACTGGGAAAAAAAGGATGAGCTTTTTTGTTATCTGATTTTGATTCTGTAACATTTCTTTGTTTTGTTTTGTTTTGTTTTGTTTTTCATGACCAGAACTGGCATAATGACTTAAGATAAAGACAATGGCCGTGCTTAGATATGTATTTTTAATTCCAGAAAAATGAAATGCTTTATTCCTTTTTTATACTCAAAAGTTGGAAAAGCTATATGAAACAGCTGTCCTTTCTGCTGAAAAATTACTATGGACAAGAATGTCATTGTAATGTTTCTTATGTTATCTCACAATATTTTTGCTACAGAATCGGATCAATTTTGAGGTAATTTCCTGTTCAGCAACTTAGAACATGCGAAGCAAAAAGAAATTTTTTAATTAATTTATGAAATAACTTTATCCTTATTACTGAAATGTAAACACTTGTATCTTAAACTTCTTTGACTAGATTTGGTTAAGGATTTGGAAAGGTCAGTTTAAACATCTCTCTTTCCCTCCCCCCCCTCCCCCCCCCCTCCCCCCCCTTCCTTGTCTGTGTCATGTGAAGATCAGGTTCAGTGATCCTGAAAGAATAATTCACTTTCTTTTAATATTCTACTTCTTTTTCATGCACAACATCAGCTAAGGAACATTATCCCTTATGAAATTTTGCCAGGGAGGGACAGGAAAAGTCTAAATGATAGAGTCTGCCCATCAAGACAGAGCCCAAGTCTAGCTTTTGGGTCTTGGCAAGAACAGAGTTACTTCAAGGTGATGAGGGAAGCCAGAACCCAGAATGCTTGATTTCTGGTCAAATCTTAAAGTATATTGCCCTGTCCCTGGAAAATGAAAATGGGAGAGCAGAAAATCAGAACTTTATTAGTCTTTATAAATATCATTCATACTGTGGATATTTCAGGCCAAGGGATTTTTGGCCAAATAAATTGCTTGGCTCAGCAAGGCTCTATCAGAAAAAATGAGTTAATCAAAAAATAGATCTAGGAAAGAGGCTGCCAAAGTTACCATTTTGTGGTCTTCACTGTGTCACCAGTTCTTAATTTCTCGAGACTTAAAAGTCAAGGTTGTTCATTTTACTTTCCTCCTGGCTCCCGAAAGTGAATGTCTCCTGACACGTTTGGCTTCTGGTTCAGGAGTTCCTGTCTCAGAAATTTTTGGAGCTCTCTACTTGAAGCTTTATTTATAGTTCCTAATCAATAGAGAAGTAGTTTTAGTGTTTGACTAAGACAGGGGACCTTAGCAGTTTGGGCTGATGCTTTGTTCAAGCACAGTAATAAAATTACTTAGACCATTAACAGAGCTGTACAATATGCCTAACATTCAAGTATATTATTCATAACTGACATACTGTTTGCCTGTATAAGAAGCCTAGAGAATTAATCTCCTGCTCTGATGTTTGCTCTTCAATCCAGAGAATGTTTTCCATCAGTTAAAATAATGTAAGCTTTGCATATATAAGCACCTCTGCAAAATGAACCATTGTATGAGTCAGGGAGATGCAGAGCCAATATTCTGTAGCATGTAAAAGTTAAACCTTATGTCTTTATGAAAAACAATTTTAATACATTTTAAATTAGCTCAGTCAACCATGTTATCTGGTATTACATATACATCCAAAAAAATATAAGTATAGTGGAAAATGTATTTGTTAAAACCACTGACAAATTTAAGATGGGAAGACAGTTATCATATCAACTTTAGGATTTGAAGAAGAGATAGACTTCTGCAATTTCCTAGTCCAAATGAACACTTCAGAAAGTCAGAGTTAGGTTAATAATGTGATAGAGTGAGATATTATATTGCAGCATATTTCTGAAGTCTGCTGATCGTATATTTCACAAGTTGTGATTTTGACATTAGCTTTCTGTTTTACTTCATTAACACCCTTGAAGAGAGAAGTGTTGCTTCTTTTACAATGATAATTAAATTAAACCAAATTGCTGTGTGATTTTTTTTTTTATATTACTAGTATCTATACTGTAAAGAAAAATAGCTCAAGAATTATGTCACCATCTTACAAGGTGGAAGAGTTGACACAAAACCAGATTTTGTTGCTACATTTCTTTGTGATTTTGGTCAGACGGTTTAATTCTGAACCACTTCCTGGGATAATGATGCTTTCATCTTCATTAGGAGAAGATAAAAATTAAAGAGTATAAAAACTGTGACAAGAAGGGTATTGTAAATAAGGTTGAGAAAACTGATCTTGGTTTTATTTAGCGATGACAAAAGATATTATTCTAGGTTCACGCATTTTGGACTCTTACTCTGGAATATCTTATCACATGAAAAATGGACACTGTTAAAGTTGAGTACTATGTGAGAAATTCAGAAGATGATCAGTGTTTGCTTTTGTGTGATGTATCCCGAATCCCCAAACCGAATCCCCAAATCATTCTGCTTATTCTGGTCTAAATTTTTGCATTTATATTTATGAACAGGTCACCTTCCCTCTAAGGAGGGAAGAAAAGCTATGTGAATTCTAAAGCTTATCTAGTAAATCCACAGGGAAGAAGAAATAAAAGTACCGGATGAAGTAGAGAAAAAAAAATTATGGATATGACAGTTCTCTAGGTTGCATTGTTCCTCCTGTGTCATCTCAGCATTCCATTGCATTAACTAGTTATTTATATTACAACTTCTGTTAAGACGATAAATTTTAACAGGCATACTACAAAACTATTTTTAAAAATAAGTCTTCTATGAGGACAGTGATTCAGCCTATACCTTCTACATAAGCACATCAATTTCTTGTAACATACAAAGGATCTCATTCATTTGAAGCATCAATACTGCCAATATGAATAAATGAAATTTATAATTTTAGCCAATTTGGTTATTTCTTGAGTAGTGCACTTCCCATTGCTGATGGTTCTTATAGTACAGGACTTCAGTGTCTCTCCTTGGATGATTAATATATGTATTTTCTCTACTCAAGAAAGAGAGAAACAAGTTATTTGAGTGTTGAAGGTGACAGTAGTTAAATGCTTTGTTCACTCCCTCAGGTAAGAATTCTGGACAGCTAATTCCATTCAAGACATCCTTTGTCACAACAACGACTTTCCTTTGACATGAATCAACATAATTTTAACAGACTTCAGAAATAAATAACTGGAAACAGTAAAATATTGGCTTACCTGTGGTGAAAAAGAAAGGAAATGTAACAATTGTTCCACGCCAAAGAAATATTATTCCCTCTTGTTGAGTGGAAAGGGGCAAAGTGGTTTTGGCAGAAGGTAAACCCCCTTGCGTTCTAACACTCCTCACCGAGGTGGGAGGCTAGGTGTGGCTAGGTTTAAATTCTGAGTGATGCCCAATTCAGCACTATCAGTCCAATCACATTTAACAGGTATTAAACTATTATGATTCGGATACACTAATAGTGGACTGCACCTTCAGTCTAGTCATGCTCATGAACTAGCACGGCCACTCTTAAGTCTTTGGTCGCATTCAGTGAGAAACCGAAACGACTAGTTACTTAAACAGTGCAGTTTATTTAAACAACAAATATATAGGTTCTTAGGATTGTCGGTGATAAATACAGTCTGCAAAGCACGTGCAAATGAAAGTATTGTTACATATGCAAAACGCATGACAAAGTTATAAACGATACAGCCTGGCTATAGATGTAGGAAAGAGATTCTCTAGAGAAATTTCTAAGTTTCCCGAGAAAGCACTCAGTATAATCTAAAGTCTTACCCAAAGGCATCCCTATGTGGGGGGAAGAAAGGCTCAGCCCGACGACTGATCCTGGAAGTCAGTGATGGAGTTCTTCGCGATGGTGTCTTCCCTAAGTATCCCCTCTTTCTTGGGCTATTTTTATACTGTTTTTCACCTTCAAGGTGGAGTTTGAGTGACTTTAGTCATAAATACTTTAATTATGATTGGTTATGATTAGTGTAAAATTCTCTCGCTTCACATTTAAAGGTATAGTTTACAAAAAATTCAGGGCACAGACTCAAGGACGAGCGGTCGCACCTTGGAGGCAGGTAACCTTTGGGATGGAGGTGTGTTTTGGTATTATAATGACATTATAATGAGCAAAGTTCGCAAAAAGGACAGCGTTTCATCAAAATTTGACAAAATGTTGGCTCAAAATGGCAAATAGGCAGTTAATCCGTTCTATAATACCATCTTATTCCTGTATCTGTTGGATTATCACAGGGCTTGGCCATAGAATATCCATCCCACTCCATTCCCCGTGTTGCTTCGCAAGCAATATTGCACAGGGAATCGCAGATGTTGAATTCTTTGCATGCCAGCTGCAGCTGCTCTCTACCTCAGAAGTCTCTTGATTTTATACTTTTCCTTAATGTGTGAACAATGCTGTACTTTTGTATTTTCAGCCAATTTAGTAATTATTCCACACTTCTATGCAGCACTTCAGTTCAGAGTCCTTTTAACTACATATCCCTGTATTTCTGAAATGCCATTATGTTGAGTAAAAAAAAAGTAAAAACTATTTCTGATGCAAGTAGAGGTATATTACTGTTTTCATCAAATTTGACTTTTCTTCCCTTGTTGGTGTTAAGTCACACTTTCCATTCCTTTAATTTCCCATACAACGGAAGGAATTCTCAATATAGTTGCATGATGACTACTAGTATGCATGTTTATATAAAGGTAAAGGTAAAGAAATACAGGCTTTATAACTCTCCCTTTTTAATGGTATTTCTTAGGCCTTTTGTTTGTGTTAAAAAGAACAATCAAAGTCATCATAATAAGATAGTATTCAGACAATATACAAAGAAACTAAAATAAGAAATTGTTGAGTTGTCACACTTGATATGTTATTTGAATTAGACTCAGTCTCAAAAGGGTGTGAGACAGCCCTGCTTTTATTTTTGTTTAGTGTGATCAGGAAAGTACAAGCTGGTTAACTGATTTGTTTACAACAAAAAACTTGCTGAAATTATATTAACATAAAATTAGTAGACCCAATGATAGATATGCTGTGGTTAGGATGACCCACTGTTTTTGTTTTCTTTTTTAGAGGACAGTCACTGTAAGAAATGCTTGAATCTTTTGAAAGAGTTAATAACTATGCTAATAATGGTGATTCAGTCAATGTGGTATCAACGTTTCCAAACATGTTCTCACATAAGAAAATCTAAGGTTCTAGGAAACGAATTAAACAAATAGAGGCTCAGGTTTCTCAGGAAATTACACACACAGAATCACAGAATG
>VWZL01001379.1:385171-397142 GCA_013396915.1 Stercorarius parasiticus | reverse complement strand
AGGGCAGTATCCTCGTCACCTCTCATTTCCCTATGAACCTTGAAGGCTGAAGCACTCATGAAAGCAGGGGTTGGAGAGTTATCATTGCAGGCATTAATTCTGTAGCTGAAAATGGGTAGGAAATGCTCGCCTCCCTGGAGATCTGCTTCTGTACCACTTGCTCCTTAGCTCTGAACATTCTAGAGCAGCAAGTGGCAGGTAAAGACCGGGCTCCAAGAGGTGCCTACTCCCTTTGAAAGGCTTGGATTTTGGCAGTTTTGATGGTAAGCAGGTAGAGTGCCTTATTTAAAGTGAGCTTGATTTTCTTTATGCTGAGTCACATTTTCTTTGTTTCCTGTTAATCAAATGCAGCTTTTGACTGCTTAATTGTTTATACTGAAGGTCACTTCCAACCTCACTTTTTTCATCCATTGTGATAGTGTCATCTTCTTGGCACTGGTGAGTTTGCCTCTTTACAAGCCTTCAGATTGTAGTTGGAGCTATGTGAAATAGGTCTGCACTGAGCTTTGGAAAGCTTCATATTGAAGCAATACAACAATTTACAAGAAAGTATAAAAAAGTACTAGCTAAAAGGATTCTCCTAGTTTTCTTGATTAAGAATAGTTATTTTGAACCAAAGATTTGGAAATACTGGAGAATATGCGTGCCAGAGCCATGGTACTGACATTATTAACCATAAATTTCAGAGACAGGAAAGTATTTGCATCATGCCAAAAGTGCTCGCGGATGAAGCTTTCTGACTGATCCTCTGGAGTGTTTTGCAGTAGCTCCCACATTCCATTAGTAGAAATGACTTGGGATTACATAACACTTTATTACAAAATACTGGGTAAAATGTAAGACTGAGACACAGGCTATTTTAGCATGCCAGTTGTCCTAATGCTCCAGGGAAAGATTTTTTTTCTAGACCTACCATCTAATGCATTTTGTTGCTTTGGCTTTTCAGTTCTTAGTTGGAACGCTTTTATGGCTACATATGAAAAAAACCCACCAGAGCATGATTTGCACTGCAGACAGCTTCTAGAAACTGTTTTTCCCTGAAAGTTGAAGCAGGATTGAAAGTTTTCTGTGTTGGATGTGCTGTGTTGTATCTTGGAGCTAATGTAACTGTAACAGCCACTTATTTCAAGTTCTGTGCTGTCCTCTTACTAAAAGGCATGACTTTCTAGGCTTGCTCAAGGGATTATTAATTTGGGTGGAAATATGAGGCTTGGAACGAACTTTAAGGTAGGCAGGCTTACCTCAGTGTATGTATCAAGGTATCCAACAAAAAATCCTGCTCTGACAGTTGCAGACTTCCTATTTTGGGGGTTTTTCTGCTGCAGAAATAAACAGGGTCTAATGTAAAAATGTCCTTGGTCCCCAGTGGGATTTGGAGGAGCGTTATGGTGTTTTAAGTACTAGGGTGTACAATACGCCATGGACCTGATTGTTTAGCCTTTAAGGAGGCTGATGAGAGACTTACTGTCGTGGAGGAGGTTATCCCATTTCCTTTAAAACTTTCTTTCACTCATCAGATTCTAAACTGAAGTTCTAAAAACCTTGAATCTTATTTAGCCTGGGTTTTCTACCTTCTAATTATTTAGAGAATGTTTTCAAAAATGCTGCTGAAGTCCTGAATGTGGAGAGATGTGGTGCCTATAGAGGGCTTCAGGCAAACTGTGAAATTATAACAGATTCAGAGCTCACTGCTTTCTTTTTTTAAATAGCTCGAAAAATGATTAAAAGTGATAAAGGACACTGAATCAGAAGAGATTTGGATTCTGAAGCACAGAATGTTAATTTCAATGGTGGAAGCAAGCCATTAAAACATTAAGCAACCTACGTTCTGGGATCAAAGGAGTAATGTAAAAACAATAAACATGGCCCTAGAAGTCAGCAGTGCTAGAGCCCTCTACCGACCCTTTTGCCTCAGTGCCTAGTTGGATTTAGTGACTCCTTATGTCCCGTTAGCACCCTGTACGTGTGCTGCTCATAGGACACCTTCCAGCTGCTGCACTATACGCAGTCCTTGTCACAGCGCTGGCTCTTGAAGCATGTTTGTGGCCACAAGAAGCCCCTTTGAAGAGAACACTTAACCACTGGGGAAGGTGCTCGTGTTATAGGCTGTTCTCGTGAAGCGATGCTCTACTCCCTGCAACAGTCTCCTTAGGAGACTCCTGCAAGCTTGCTGGGTGAACTGCTGAAGGGAAACCAGGTTTCCTCAGGCTGTGTATAGACAGCTGGAGACATGACTCTCTGCAGATGGCATGCTCAGAGGACCTGAAGCACATCTCCCATTTCTTATGGTCATGAAGGAGAAAATCCACCATTCAGCCATTCAGAAATAATCCTGTTAAGCTACACAGCCTTGGTGTGCATGTAACAAACAGAACAAAAGCTTGAATGATACCAGGTATGCTTGCTAGGTTACAATAGCATCCTTAATCTCTGTGCGTGCACTTGCATGTCTTTTACCACTTCCAAGAGTTCTCACACAGCTTAGGTAGCAATAGAGAAGGCCTCTCGTGCTGTGACTGTTGGACCTCAGGCTAGCAGAGTTACGTTCCAAAAGTGATGCAAAGACACCCCAGACAACTGCAGTTCGAGTTGGGCAAACTCCTTGCCAAGTAAAACTTAAGTTCTCACACTGTTGTTGGTGCAGTGCTTCAACTTTGAAGGAAACTAAGGTTTGCCAGCTCTCTTGAGAATCCTTGCTTGACATGCAGCAAACTTAAAAGGACAAAAATAGCATTACACATGCAAACACCTAACCTGAAATTCTGAGGTGCCTGACAGCACGTCCACTGAAGGGTTACAACTCAAGCTGTGTGCTAATTAGAATACGGTTGAGTGCTATTTGCTATGTAGGTTATATGCATAGTCGTACAGGGTGCTGAGCATTTCACAGTGGAGGGCATACCAAGATGAGCCTGGTGTTGTGGAAGGTAATGCCAGCTAATCTTGGGAGGATTGTTGAGAGAGCTGGTCCTAGTTGGCATGTCCTTTTGTGTTACTGTGGTGCTGAGGGGTTTCATGGGTTGAGGCTCCCCTAGACTGAATGGCAGCAAAACCTATCTCAGAAGATGGTGCCACAGAATGTACAGCCTGGATGCGAGTTAAGATACGTGGTCTTCGTTAGGAAGGAAGAATGAGGAAGCAGTGAGATGTTGATGAGCATAAAGCAAACATTTGTTTTTGCTGACGTTGTTATTCTAAAAATATCGTCCACGTGACTAATTAATGAAGACTATGACCCACTCCCTAACTGACATGGCATCTAGTGCTGTAGTATGCAAACACCCCACACAAGCGCAGCTCAAACATTAGTTAGAGGCAGCTCCCAGATTAATTTATATGCACGTAGGGACAAAGGAATAACAATGAGTCAGTCTTCTCAGTAATCTTTTGCTGTATGCTCTGTATGTCAAAGGTGTTATTTCCTATGCTCTTGCCTGTTGTGTGCAAATACTAGGCATTTCAAAGCCATGTGTAGAAAACACGCAAGGAACTGTACATGTGTGAAAGAACTTGGCTCCAAAAGATCCTTGGAAAAATGAAGCAAGTAATCCAAGCTGTTTCCTGTGATCCCTTCGTTATTCAGCCAGACAGCTGATCTATTTTTAACCAGTTGTATTGAAGTGCAATTCCTGCTCTAGAGAGGCTAATAGTTGTTTCTTTGAATCCAGCTTTAGTAGTTCTAGTTACCGTGACTTAAGCAGGACTAAGTCCAGATTTACACTCAGAGTACAGAAGAATATAGAGGCCACAGTGGGATGGAAAGCAGGCTCTGTATCGCCAGGCAGCACCTACGTGAACCGCTTCTGGTAGTGGTGACTCTTATCCTGGGAAATGTGAGCCCTCCAACAGAGCTACCTGCAGGACCCTTCCAGAGCTGAATAATATTCTAGCTGCTCTAATCTGAAGAAATACAAGCCTTCAGTAGGTAATGGTAAAACGGAGTGTCTGCAGAAATAGATTCAAAATAATCTCTGATCACTGTTGACCAAGTCAGTCATTTGTTGATTGTTTTTCTGAAATCACAGGCCTGAATGCAGGGCAATGTATGCATTTTGTTTGGCTGGCAGGGGTTTGCAAGTATATGGAAACATAGTTTTTCTTTCTTTTAGCATGAGGGTTGAGGGTTGCTAGCAAGGTAGCCTGCAGGAATTTGCGCGTTCTTGTGTCTTTTTGCTTGTGGTGTGAAGTGTGAAGTATGTGAAATCCTTGCCCATCAAGACCTGTGTACATGTTTTCAGCCAGTGGTGAATCTAAGGTTAACTATTCCTTGGTAAAAGGGGTGGGTGGGATCTGTCTTACGTCCAGGATTAAGTGTGTGCCTGCAGCACTCTGCACTTTATCTACTGCTTCATGTAAATTCAGTCCATGGTTACTTGTTTATTAGTTGGGTTTTTTGTGTATCCCCTGCCAGTCAGGAAGAGGAGAATGTTCTTGGACTGTGATTAGGCTTAGAGGCTTATCCTGCTCTGAACTGGACCTCTGTAGACCCTGTAACCTCAAATGTTTGACAGTAGTGCTGGTGAGCTGCCTCGTGTGAACTGTTGCACAAGATAGTAGTGTTTCCTCAAAGAATTGCATCACCTCCCTAACATCTTTGTGTTATGTAGTGTTTTCAGAATTGCTCCTGAAGTATTTAGAAAGAGAAAGGACACTTTATGGCTCGTTTGTGTTATTTTTAAAGAGCTCAATAAAAAGATGCTGCAAAACATCTTGGGTCAATGCCACCTCTGACAGCTAGTTAGTCCAAAACTGTGGAAGTTTAAGGAGAATTTGGATCAACATCAGTCTCTGCATAGGTGTCTTTAGGTGTTTCTGTCAGCTGCAATGCACGTAACAGGTGTGAAGTCTTTGTATAAGAGGTTGTAGGCTTAATTCTGCTTTCTTCTAGTTTGTGAACTAAATAAAGCCATGGGCATTCTGAGAAGCTACAATGACAGAAATTGAAATAAGGAGTCTAAAAAGTGCAAGAAGGTCAAACTGTAAGGAGGTTTGCGTTGCTGCAGGTTTGGGTTATGGTGCCTCTTGTTGCGTTGCAGTGAGCAGGAGAAAAGCACCTGCTGGATGGCAGGGTTTGGCCAGAGTATGGCTCTTCGTGTCTGAAACCATGGAGCCATGTAGAGTGTCTCTCTCACCCTTGGATTTAGTTTAGATGTACAAATTTCTATCACAGTTGACCACAGAATGCGTCATTCTCTTGTTAAAGGCATTACTTAGTCTTAATTTCTTAGTCTTAATCCTAATAGTTTACTTAGTCTTAATTTCTAGTGATTGGATTTTTCTCCAGCAAGAGAATTTGACATCCTCACAATGAGCCTTTTCTTAAATTGCAACCATTCAGCTGCAAAGTGTTGGCTTGCTGATCATCTTGTTTCTCTTTGGGAATATGAAGAGATAACAATTTTAAATGTGGCTTTTATTGACTTACAGTTAGACTTTAGAAATACTTGTCTGACTCAGAGTTCTAGGCCTGCTGTATGACAGGCTTCACAAGTGACAAGTGTCTTTTACTGAGGGGCTTCCAAATAACACAGCCAGTTCTGGAGGTGAACACTGTAAACTAATACTGGTTTTGTAAACCTTCTATTGACTGCGAAAAGGTTAGTTTTATCGGGTTTTTTCTACTTTATGCCAAGTGAAGACTGTAAGAAGTCCGAAGTGTGTTTCAGAAGATCATAGAATCAGAATGGTTAGAGTTGGAAGGGACCTTAAAGATTGTTTAGTTCCAACCCCCCTGCCCTGGACCAACCTCCCACTAGACAAGGTTGCTCCAAGCCCTGTCCAACCTGGCCTTGAACCCCTCCAGGCATGGGGCAGCCACAGCTTCTCTGGGCAACCTGGGCCAGGGGCTCACCACCCTCAGAGTAAAGGATTTCTTCCTAGTTTCTCATCTCAATCTCTCCTCTTTCAGTTTAAAACCCTTCCCTCTCATCCCATGGCTCCCCTCCCTGATCCAGAGTCCCTCTCCAGCTTTCCTGGAGCCCCTTTAGGGCATGGAAGGGGCTCTAAAGTCTCCTGGAGCCTTCTCTTTTCCAGGCTGAACCCCCCTAACTCTCTGTGTCCTCGCAGCAGAGGGGCTCCAGCACTCAGAGTATCTCCATGGCCTTCTCTGGCCCTGTTCCAACAGCTCCATGTCCTCCTGATGTTGAGGGATTTAGAGCTGGAGGCAGCACTGCAGGGCAGTCTCCCCAGAGCAGAGCAGAGGGACAGAATCCCGTCCCTCATGCTGCTGGTGGCTTTCTGGGCTGCCAGCACACATTGCTGGGTCATGTTGAGCTTCTCATCCAGCAACACCCCCAAGTCCTTCTCCTCAGGGCTTCTCTCCATCCATTCTTCGCCCCACCTGGGTTTGTGCTCGGGATTGCCCTGACCATGTGCACTTTGCCTTGTTGAACTTCATGAGGTTGCACAGGCCCATCTCTCAAAGCCTATGCAGGTCCCTCTGGATGGCATCCCTTCCCTCCAGCGTGTTGACCGCACTGCACAGCTTGGGTTCATTGGCAAACTTGTGAGGATGCCCTCAAGCCACCGTTCATTCGCCAACAAAGATGTTGAACAGCACCAGTTCCAGTACCAATACCTGAGCAACACCACTCGTCACTGGTCGCCACTTGGACATTGAGCCATGGACGGCAACTCTTTGAGTGCACCAGTCCAGCAACTCCTTCTCCATTGAACANCTCTGGATGGCATCCCTTCCCTCCAGCGTGTTGACCGCACTGCACAGCTTGGGTTCATTGGCAAACTTGTGAGGATGCCCTCAAGCCACCGTTCATTCGCCAACAAAGATGTTGAACAGCACCAGTTCCAGTACCAATACCTGAGCAACACCACTCGTCACTGGTCGCCACTTGGACATTGAGCCATGGACGGCAACTCTTTGAGTGCACCAGTCCAGCAACTCCTTCTCCATTGAACAGTCCTTCCATCAAATCCATGTCTCTCCAACTTGAAGAAAAGGATGTTGTGTAGAACAGGGTCAAATGCTTTGCACTAAGTCCAGGTAGATGATGTCAGTTGCTCTTTCCTTATCCACCAACACTGTAATGCCATCATGGAAGGCCACCAAATTTGTCAGGTGCAATGTATTTTATGTATTAGAGGAGTACTTTTTTCCTAAATGCAGACCTGGGCATTTATAGCCATTGACACCTGGGCTTGACTAGATGGAGAAATTAACTGCAAGTAGACTGCAGGCTGTCTAGCTACGGATGGAAAACTCGCTGTGCTAGAAGGGATAATGTATGGTTAGCAAAAGTGTGAGCCTTCATTTTGGGACCCTTTTATAGCTTGTTCTGGTAGAGATGAAGAATAAATGGATTGTACACTATTCCAGTTGCCCCAGTTCAGTGCCTTTGGAACTGAAAGCAGAAACCATCCTTCTTTTGTGGGATAGAGTGGGTTTGTTTTTATGATTGTAGCAAAGATAAGAAGTTTCCTTAAAATAGATGTTTAACCTTCTGCTGCTCTTGAACTTTAAGTTGTTCCCATTGTGTGTTAATAGATGTGTGGGAAGGTTTCATTGGAAAAGAGCTGTAACTTCAGATGCTTGGAGTTTTGTTGCAGAGGGCATAATGATGGGACTGTTGGTGGGAGAATAGGGAGAGGATGATGAAGGGAAGGAGGTGCAGCAGAAGCTGCAGCTGTACTTGTGTGAAGAATTAAAAAGCACTGCTTACCTGAAAAAACTGCCAAAATAGTTGAAGACCGACAGTTGCAAAGGCAAACACTTAAATAGGATGTGCTATTGATGGGCACGTCATTGAACTGAGCTATTGGTTTTTAAGCTTTATTCTAGCAAATGCATTTTCAAAGAAATGCCTGACTTCTCAGAGCCGTGGAAAACGACAGGAGTTTCAGATGATGACCCACATACCTAATGGGCTCTGTGGCTGGATCTCATTCCCAGCTACTTTGCTCCAATAGTAATTTTAAGCGATGATCAACTTTTGTTCAGAGGAGAAGAAATTACCATCCTTTTAAAGGCTAATGTACCTTCTAGGGCAGTATCCTGTTGCAAGGGGGGGTCTAGCTAGGGCTTCTGTGTTGGCAGAGGCTGAGCGCTGAGTTTTCCCTTAACGTGAAGTGTAGTATGGCCATCTTGTCTGATGGCTAGGAGAAGATTGGTTAGGGTATACTTGTGAAAGTACACCTAGCTTCACATGTCTGCTACCAGATGGTTCAGAAGACATGGGAAACTTCAATGAGACACACTGTTTTTGAGAGGCAGATATATGGTCTGAAGCAACATACCTTTCACTGAAGGAAGTAGTAATAGTTTTATGGTTAACAAAGCCTTGTCTTCATGTGTCTTCTGGAGACTGATGTAACCATTGCTATAAAGTCAAGTGTTTCTTTCATGCCTCACTGTATAAAGATGACAAATACTTATTTTTCAGGGAAGTTCTCAGAAATTACTCAGACTGTTTGGGACTGGAGTGCCTGTCTCGGAGTTATTCCATACATCTGAGAGGAATTTGCACCTAAGGTTGAGCATTGTGTGTGTTACAGAATCCCAGAGTGGCAGGGGTTGGAAGGGCCCTCTGGAGACCAGCTCGTCCAACCCCCTGCCAGAGCAGGGTCACCCAGAGCAGGTGGCACAGGAACGCGTCCAGGCGGGGTTGGGATGTCTCCAGAGATGGAGACTCCCCCACCTCTCTGGGCAGCCTGTGCCAGGGCTCTGCCACCCTCCCAGGAAAGAAGTTCCTCCTCATGTTGAGATGCAACTTCCTATGGTCAAGTTTGTGCCCGTTACCCCTTGTCCTGTCCTTGGGCACCACTGAAAAGAGCCTGGCCCCGTCCTCCTGACACCCATCCTTTAGGTATTTATCAGCATTGATAAGATCCCCCTCAGTCTTCCCTTCTCCAGACTGAAGAGACCCAAATCCCTCAGTCTTTCCTCATCAGAGAGATGCTCTGGTCCCCTCATCATCTTGGTAGCCCTTTGCTGTCCCCTCTCCAGCAGTTCCCTGTCCTTCTTGAACCAGGGAGCCCAGAACTGGACAATGTTCTATCCGTTGGCAGTTTGGATGCAGCAGGGGTTAAGTTTCTCATTTGAGAGCAAGTCATGTTGTACCTCGAACTTTATCTGTTAAAAGACACCAATTTTCCCACTGTCTGTGTCGTTTAATTAGTTTATCAAGGCCCTTGCTATTGGCATTTCCTTGGTCCTCTCTGATACACATTTGTGTGGAGAACAACTAATGATTTCAAGTCCTGGTCTGAAGAAAGGAAAGAGAGCCAAGAAGTAATCTAGCACTATTAGCACGTGCTTATGATCAAGTCAGCTCTGCAATATGTCCCTTAAAATCCTGGACAGAACGGGGGTGCCTGTAAGGTTTTGTTTAAGGAGGTGCATTTGGTGTCGGGTCCGTTGTGCAATGAGAGCCACAGAGTTCACTGTTTTTCCAGATGGTCCATATGCTTTTGTACCTGTGCAAGGGTCCTCACTGCATGTCATCTAGGGTTGTCTTTGGACGTATTGGGGCCATACAGAGAAAAAATGGCTTAAGGTGTCGCGGAGCAAGTGGGTAAGGCCAAGGCTTCTACTGAATGGCTGTAAATGAAAACCAGGTGTGGGGAGAATAGGGAAGGAAATTTGTATGACGTGCACGATGTGGTCTGCATGCTTGCTGTGCTGCTAGGAAGTGAAGTAATGCTCTTTGCAGCCAGGCTGGGGTTGGCTGTACCAGGTGTGCAGTACTTGGGTGAATCTATTCATGGCGTTTGATTTGCATTCTCAGATCTAAGGTAGAGCAGAGTCAGGTCAGATGCCTTTTCTTTCTGTGAAGTGAAAAAACATCTTCTCAAATGGTCGTCTCTCCTTCCTCAGGCTGCAGATCAATGAAGTTTCTATTAAAGCTGGAATGATTATTTGCCCTATAAATATTTTTAATTGTAGTCAATGAATTAAGTAAGTGATGATACATTTATTTTTCAATTCTAGGAAGGAATTTTTCCCCAATATTAATATTCCAGTGTTCATAGAAGTGTTTATGCCAGAGGGGACATTTAGTGCTGAAAGATTCTGATTTACCTATTTTTTTCCTGGTTCTTAACAACATAAAAAAGAATAATCCAGTCCCCTTATAGTCCGTGAGTTGTTTTTTTTTTTTTCCAAGGAGAGAAATTAGTTTGTTTTGCCTTTAACTGCGGCCTGAGAGTATTACCCAGAACAGTTGAGATGTGGACCTAAGGTGTTTTAATTTTCGTAGTCTCTAGCACAGTGGAAATGCTAGAGAAGTTTAATAATCTGTTCCTCCAACTGCATTTTATTCTCAAAATACACTTGAGCTAAAAGCTCTGCATAATGGTATGGCAAGTGAGTTGGTGGAATTAATCTAAAATCTGCTGTGCAGAGAGACAAGTCTTCACTCACACAGGGTTTATTTGTTTAAGGCTGTGCTAAAGGTCTAGCGTAACAGCCATATGTTATTGCCAAGTGTAGCTTCAAACACTTGCCTGGGGTGTGCGTTATTCTTGCTATTCAAAGTAAAGTAGGAAATGTCATTTACAGTTTAATATCTCTTTAAAGGAAGAATATGGACAGTGAGCACTAAACAAAATAAAAAGAAATGACTAGCTGAGCAATGTGTAACGAAGCATTAGACTGGGAAAACTACCATAGCAGCAATTAAACTAGTCTCTCCTGTAATAATTTGTTTCCTTAGATCAGGAAGCGTCCTGCACCATTGGAATGAAATATATCATTTTGTGGAACATTTGGCCCGCAAGTTCATAAGGTAAGAAGTGCTGCTTTGCAGATAACCACATGAGGAGGGGGGGGTGTGCCAGCAGCTAGGAGATGTGCTCTCAGGCGCAGTCGAACAGCACATGCTACTTTCCACCAGGGCACCCGGTGGAGAGAGAGTTCTTAATGCTTTTCTCAGATCATCCCGTTGACTGCTTTTCCCCAAACTTCTGCAGGAAATAGGGGTAGAAAAGCTAGTTGTTCCCTTTTCTCCTGCCTGGCTTCGATGGATCAAATCGCATTTTTGTGGGGAAGGAATCCTCTTGGTTCAGAGATAGCCGGCTACCTCCTGAGGTAGAGAAGTTTGGATCTGCAGGGAGAGGCCTGAGGCTGTAGCTTTCAGGCACTGAATGCCTTAAGACTGGATGAAAAATCCCCCAGGCCAGTGGGTGGAATGTGTTATGATAAACATAATTAGCCTTCCTTCATCTCTATGGTGATATCAGGATGCACTTAAGCCTTTCTTGCTTTAGCAATCCTAAGGTCATGATGCAAGTGCTATTGACATCTTTTAGAAGGATTCCTCATGGTTTTGCTCTGGGCCTTCCTAAATCAAGGCAAACACCTTTTGCTGCTCAGTCCTATCTTTTATCCTGCCTAGTTATAATCTGAGCAATCAGAGCGCACTCTGTGTTTGGTGTTAACACATGCAGTAAGCTCTGGTCTGGACCACTGAAATAATTCACTTTTTTTCTCTCCTTCTCCAGCCCTCAGCTGAGGATGTCCTTCATTGTTTTTTCAACTAGAGGGACAATTCTAATGAGGCTAACAGAAGACAGGTAAGAAGTTTAAAGGTGCACAGCAGCTTTTGTGTCCTTGTTGTAGCTTCCTTCGCCTTTCTTGTTCAATGATTTCCAGTCCACTGTGAACAGTTGTGACGCCTTTGTGCTTCTCAATTTAATTGTTAGAATCGCCTGCCCATTTTCACCTCTGGCACTCATTCTTCTAGAATGTATTAAAACCTCTTAAGGCAGAGGTTGCCTCCTTACACAGAATCATGGAATGATAGGGGTTGGAAGGGACCTCTGGAGATCACCCAGTCCAATCCCCTGCCAGAGCAGGGTCACCCAGAGCAGGTGGCACAGGAACGTGTCCAGGCGGGTTTGGGATGTCTCCAGAGATGGAGACTCCCCCACCTCTCTGGGCAGCCTGTGCCAGGGCTCTGCCACCCTCAAAGGAAAGAAGTTCCTCCTCATGTTGAGATGCAACTTCCTATGGTCAAGT
>VWZL01001379.1:348391-382153 GCA_013396915.1 Stercorarius parasiticus | reverse complement strand
TGAATGTGATTTTCAGATAGCAGAATAGTGGGAGATGATTACATTATTGTTGGCTACCGGCCTTAGGGTTGGTTTGACTGAGTTATGCTTTAGGTAAGACCTTGAACTGATGGAATCAAAACCACAGGCAAGAAACTTGTTGTGTGAAGCAGGTGTCTCTGAAAGCAGAGGTGATGGGCAGACTGCAAACATGACACCCTCTCTGCCATCTTCTCTTTCTTTCTGGTGCATGTGTAGATGCCCACAGAGTATTATTATTCATTTATTGCTAATAATCTTCTGATTTAATTTCAGGCAAGTGAACAGATTTACTATGAAAATGTTCATGGTGAGAGACTTTCTTGATCAATTGAATGTTGTTTTTTTCTTTCTTTTTGACTGATAACTTTAATAGATCGGAAATGCAGCTTCACTGTGGGGAAAGGTGGGGGCTGGCTCCTATTCTTACAGGAATGCAATGCTCTTCAGAGTAGTTGTTCCTGAAAAGGTAAAAGAACAGGGGGAGCTTTAAGGATCCAGAGTGTTTCAGGCCAAAAGAGAGAAGCCAGGCTGACTGAAGGTGCCTACTCTTACCAAAACTGTCTGGTACCTTATTTTTTTCTTTTTCCTTGAGGACTCAGGTAACCATTTCTTCTTCCTTCTGAAACAGGCATCTGTGGAGATGCCGTTGGGTAAAAGTTTTCTTCAATAAGCAATTATTAAATCCAGTAGTAAGTATAGACAATTTCAAAACTGTTTGTCCTTTCCATCCTTGTAATTCATGTAAAAACTTTCTGCACTGCAAAGCCTGAAGTAGAAATATAAACATTGCTTCTTGGAACCCAAAAGGTAGGCAATCAGATGTTTGAGTACAAAGCTAATCCTAATGGTTTTGCAGGGCCACTCAAGAATAAAATGTTGTGACTAAGTCCGAACAGCTTTGGGACTCGCCTGTAAAATATACTGCAGCAGAATGGAATAGATAGCTAGAACAATTAGATTTGGGATTGATAGTGCTTTTACATGCTAGTATACGCATTTGATGTAAACAGGTTGCCACCATATGCAAGAAGCAGTGGGAAACTGAGTCCTCAATTCTGAATGTTGGCCTGTGTATTTTGTCTCTATTAATTCTCTGTGTGTTTGTCCTTGCTGCCCCCAAAGGAGTCTTTGCATCACCTGCAGTGGGTCCAAAGGCTCCTGCACTAGTCAGTGGAGGGAGAAAGGCATCTCTGGAGGTCATTTGGGCTCCTAAATTTGTACAAGTGCTCGCTTTTCTCCATTTCCTACAGAAAGAGCCTAGGCACTTGAGTTAGGCATCTGCAACATGAATGACCCTGCATATTGCTTATTGCTTGTCAAGCACTCAAATTCCTTGTTGCATCGTTACCTCATTATTTAAACTTGGGGATTCCTAAGTGGAAGGAAATTACCTGCCACTTCCTTAATTACCAAGGAAATTAGGTATCGGATCTCTGTTCCGCAGTAATTGCGGAAGTTACCTGTTTGGATTTCTGTGTCTCCAGCAACAGCTTGTTAAAGGCACAGCTACTCGTAATGGCAGGAAAATGCCCTACATGGGTGAGGAAATTAAGGGGTTGATAATTTACACACCTTGACATATTTAGCTTTCCTTTATCTTTCCATAACAGTGCTTGTGCAAGATGTAACAGGTCCTTCAGATCTGTAGCAAGTCTATTGTCAGAAACATGAATTAATTCTATTTGGCCAGGCCTGGAAACTAATACAAACTTGTAAAACCCAAGCTGTAATCAGTACAAGGGAAAGACTGCAAGGTTTAACTATGTTGCTGAAATATGCTACATAGGAAGGTTGAAGATTTTAAGGCCATTTTCCTACCCTATCTGTTTAAATCCCAATTGAGCTTTTTATCACAGGCTGAAAAAAATCTCTGGATTTCTTGAATTGACAGCATTAATAAAATCAAGAAAAAAAATAGAAATGCCTTGCATTCTTTTTTTTTTTTTGATGGCTGCAGTCTAATCTACTGGTCTGAAATATTGAAATAGTTATGAGGGGCAGGCAATTAAAAATCATTGGCACATCAAAGGAGCGTGGTATAAAACTGCTATTGAAGGCATGTGCCAGAGTGGAAAAAGTATGCAGAAATTCACGTCTTCTGAAAACTGATTGGCTGAAGGGAGGTGAGGACATGGGCTTGATTTCCACTGTTTCTGGTCCTTTAAGATGCTAACAGGTCACTAGCAGGATGTTTTCTAGGCTAGTTTAGCAAATACAACTCAAAAACAAGGGACTAACGAAGTTTCTGTATTCAGGTTACAGGACTGCAAGTGTCATCATTGCATTGACAGATGGGGAGCTCCATGAAGACCTATTTTTCTACTCTGAGAGGGAGGTAAGTGTCTTACACATTTTTAGTCAGGGAGAGAGTGAAATGTGAAATGTCTGGGCTTGCTGCTTTGAAGGCAGAAGATAGGGACGACCTTTTTCCCTAGTAACAAAACTGCCCTTTGGTGCTTTTTAGACGTGAATCTTAAGGATAAACATTAACAACAGCAGTGCTTCTGACTCATCAAAACTGAGACTGTTCTTAGGAAAGGAGGGAGGTTTAAGCTTCCAGTTTAAAACAAACACAACAAAAACAACAACAACAAAAAAACAGATGAAAAGTTTCAGTGTTTACTGGATTGTTCTGGGAAATACCTGAATCTTCTCACTTTGACTTTTCTTCTTTCACAAAAAGTAAAGAGGAAGGCTGTTTTTCCTATAATCTTCTGTCACATCTAAAAGAAAGCCTTTTAGATGATCAAATCCAAAATTTCCACAAATGCTTCCAGGATTCAAGCGTGTATTCTCAACACCCTCATTAAATTAACGCATTAGGCAAAATGTTAGATCAACAGTAGGCTGAGCACTTGAAAGCTGTGCTGTATAGTGTTCCTACTGATGTTCTTTTGATAGTCATCTTTGAAGGGATGAACCAATTTTCACTTGTCAGTCAAACAAATTAAGATGACCTAAACTTGGAAGATGGTATTGTTACGTGAATTTGCTATGGACAGAATTTTTCCTCTCGATCTGTCCAAAGTGCAGCTTTAAATCCAATGACAACAAAAGGAATGGGTTTGTAGAATAAAACCAATACTGCTACAGCACAAACAAATGGCATGAACCTAGAGTTCCCCTCCTTACTGTTCATCTCCTTTTCTTCCCTTCTGAAATAAAAAAGTCCACAAGAAAAACGAGTTTGTTTTTAGAGGTGAATGAACAAGTTGAGAGGTCAGAAGTGTTATATGTGTTTTGGTTTGGGGAGGAACAGCTAGTGAGGTAGCAGAAAGGAGATCCCGAGCTCAGCTCTTATACTGTGAGTTGCTGCAGTTGTTTGGGTTTCTTGGTGTAAACTGGAATGATGCTTTTTTGTAAAGCACCTTGCTATCTAACAATTCGAACTACTAGAGTCTTCTGATATAATCTGACTTGCTACCACCTTTTCTGGGAATGGGCTTTCCGTCAGGTGTTGCTGTTCTAATGAAATATGATTAAATGACTTAATTCATACTTACGCAGGCAAGAGCATTAAGAACAGTTGCTTTTTGAATGGTAAATGCAACTTTATCTGCATGTCAACAAAATCAGAGAAATCAAACCTGTGGATGTTCTCCCTTTATTAGTTTGAGATGCTGTGTAAACAGTAGGAGTGATACAGTTTTGCAGCAGATGGAATGAACTGTCTCTTCATCTATGGATATCATGAGTCCATGAAAATATCAAAACGCTTTAGGTTACTGTTATACTAAATGATGAAAAGAAAGTGGATTTAGTCTGTCTTACATCTGTTGGTCAGACAAGTGTTAGGAAGTTGGAGTAGCTAGGAAGATGAGCTAATTAGTTTTAAAACAAGCCACCAAATACCTTGGGTTTTGCTTTGCTAAACAAATAGCTACTCTAGTAGCAGTTAAAACCTGTTCTTGTGGAATCGGGGAGAAAAACTTTTAAAACTTGTCTTTGGACAAGATCCCCCATTGCTCATTTTACAGAGAAAGACTAAATTTATGATTAAGACCTTTCAGAAACCTGCATCCCATCACATTTGTGTCCATGTCATCCCTACCTTTCCTTGTTCCAGGCTAATAGGTCACGTGACCTGGGAGCAACGGTATATTGTGTTGGTGTGAAAGACTTCAATGAGACACAGGTAAATGAGACGCTCGTCTTTACTGGGGTACTTGGCAAAGGTGCATGTTGAGCACAAGCACACGCTCCTGAATCACTTTCTCAAGACTTCTCGAGCGGTCTTCCTCTCCTTCTGTTGACTGTTTGACAGTCTAAAGTGACTGCCTGAAGTGTCTTGGTCTGGATGTTGGGTTTAAGCCCCTTTCTGTCTAAATCTCCGTATGTGGAGAACTGTCCCTCTGTCTGCATGCCACAATGACTCTTGGTAAAGGTGGAGAAAATCAGAGGAAAAGACACATGAAGAATAGCAAATCAGTCTGGCTTGAGCTGTAGGCAGAAGGGAGATGTGGGGACTCTTTTTTTTTTTTCTTTTTTTCCCCACTATAAAACTAAGATATTGGCATACAACACTTCAGTCTCAGTCCAGCTTTTCTTTCATGGGAAAACTATGCTGCAAAAAGCGAGCAGCTTAATTAGTTACATTTGATAGCCCGACTTCTAAATTTATTAATGTTAGTATGTCCATGAATTACATTTCGCACCACGTGTTAACAGTTGACATTATATCTTTCTAACATGAGTGAAACACTTGTACAGCCCTTAAGTTGAGTGCTGAAATGCTTATTGAATTGAGCTTTTCCTGGTTTACAGCTTTCTGACAAAGCTTCAAACACTAATTCAAAAAGGTGTCAAAACAAACTTGGTTTAGAACAATCTCCTTTGAATCAAAACCCGAGAGTAGTGTAACCCACAGTAAGTCAGTGGAAAAGCAAGGAGGGAATAAAAATGGAAGAGACTAGATCTAAAGTAGCAGACGTCGAAGACAGCTGCTACTTGAAGTCATTTAGGTGCTGAAGAAATTAACTGGAATGAGATGACTGCCTGAAGTCCGGGAATGCGCTAGGAGGATGCCTATGGGGAATGAGTTGAGGAAACTGTAAACATCCTGGTTTACAGAAGCTGCTATCCCTTGGCCAGCAAGCAGTGAGCAGCCTTACTACCCTTCTCGGGGCAGGCAGGGGAAAGTTGCCTGGAGCATTTCTCTGGATGCAGCCCAGGAGGTTGGCAGTTTAGTGTTTCGCTGGAGAAGTGGGGTGGGAGTTCCAAGTGACAGGAGCTGTAAAGGTGGAGTCGGTGGGGTTTAGGGTGGAATGTGTGGCTAGTCTGTTGCCTCCAGTTTGCAATGCTACAGGAAATGCCAAAGAGGCCTGCTGGGTTGATGTCACCTCTGCCATGAGAGAGAATTACTATAACAAACATTGGCCTTGCAGCAGTAAAATTTGATTCTGCTCCAGCAGATGCATGGAGAGCTCATTACTTTGAATTGGGCTTCCATTTGTGCCTTAACCCTTAGCATGCTATTGACAAGTGAACCTGCATGTAGCTCTTTACAGGTTATGTCCTGGTTCCCCTTGTCTTACCACCGCCTCATGAATGTCCCTCTTCTTTGTCATGTTGGCTTCCAAATGCTCTTCTGCTCCCTTCTTCCTCCCACTCAGAAAATATCTCCTGTTATAGCTCCCTGCTTTATTCTTGGCTCTCTAATTGTTGAGCCTAAGACAAATAGTCAAATCTCTGTCCTGAAAAGAAAGGTGAATCAGGCCTGTATATCTCCCAGTGGGGTATAATTTGCGTTAGTCTTCTCTATTTGTGAAAATACTGAATCATTTTCATTAGTTCCCTGGTTTATATGATGTATATGCTGAAGTGTTTTGCTGCATTAGTGGCCTGTCGTGTTGATGCTGTAGCCCATTTTGGCTGGGGAGTTACTGTGCTGGGTGATTTACAATCGTATGGGAGATGGTTTTTGCAGTAAAGATCATTAGGCACTGGGCATCGGTGAAAGCCATGTTCTGTCTTGTCTTCCAAGTTAAGGGAAGCCTTTTCTGATTCCTTATATGCAGCTTTCTAAAATCAATCAGGCTAGAAAGATAACTTTTCAATGATTGATGAACTATAATGCACTAGCAATCCATACAGAATACTTGGAGTATTTGGTTTTTTTATTTGCGAGTGGATGAGTCTGGAGAAGTCTCAATTTGCTGCCTGCTGGCTAATTTATCTCGTTCTTTGCATTTCTGTTTTATTTACTTTTACCACTCCGTCAGCTGGCTAGAATTGCCGACAGCAAAGATCATGTCTTTCCAGTGAATGATGGTTTTGAAGCCCTTCAGGGAATCATAGACTCTGTAAGTATTTTTAATCATGTGTTTGCATGTCTGCCTGTTAGCTTCTGTTAGCTTGGGCAGTTGAAGGTTTAGTTTTCCTGTATTCACAATACCTGCTGACTGCTAATAAATCACTTGAACATTTGTTCCAAAGAAACTGACCTTTGTTTGTACTAATATTGCTGCTTTAAGGTAGAGTTTATCAACAGGTCACAATACAGGAAGTTTTGAACACAAATATTATCTTTTTGTCTCCCTCCTTGACGGGAAGCAACTGACTGAATGGACTAGGTACAGGGTGACGCTTTATAAAATGGCTGCCACAGACTGGGACAGCAGAGATGTGTTAGAGCACATTCTGTATGAGGGACACTCTGATCTCTCTCTTTCTACTTGATTAGCATCCTTGCTGTCCCGATGGATGTGCTGCACTGCTCGCCTGTTTAGAATAAGGGAAGGGATCCTGCTGTGTATGCCAAAATCCCCAAAACTCAGCTTTCTACATTGGGTCTCCTGACAAACGGGCTATTTTTATTCCCCTCCAGACCTAGGTTTCCCGGCTCAGATGGATCAGTTCCTGTAAGGGCTGGGTGCAGCACATAAGAGCTGGCCTGTTCCCGAGTGGCTGGGATAAGAGCTGGCTGTTCAGCTGACGGAGGAAGGGGCATAGATATTGATTCCTTTCCCATGGCTTGTGTACAAGTCATGCAAATGGCTCCACGGTCTTTACTGGCAAGTAAGGATGCCTGATGAGGCATCCCTATTTCTAGCTCTAAAACTTTGAGCGGCCGAATACTGTCTCACCTAGGACCAACGGCCTCCTTGACTGAGCAGGAAAGGCAGTATATGAGAGGATGTGTGTTTCATTTTCATTGTAAGTGTAAAATGTGACGAGTGTTCACTAAGAAAAATATGTTTTCAGGTAGCTTTTAGTATTTTTCTGTTCCTTTTGCTCAGTCATATCTGATTACTGTTCTAATTAGATTGCTTCCCATGGCTACAAAGGAGGATGTGAAATTCTTTTAAGGACACGTGTTTTGTTCATTTTGGTATAGGCTTTTTAGTTGATAAAACACAGATGAAGTACGCAACTTGAAGCTAGGGAGGGTAGGTTCACCAGGGGGGTCTCAGATTTCTGTGTTTACAGTGGTTACACACTGTGACCATGTAGTACCAAGCAAAGCTGTTCCCTCAACGCAGGCTCAGTTTTCCCTAGTGCTCTCGCATGTAGATGGAATACAATCCCTGGCTTATTGGTTTTCCTGGCACTGTCCAAGTGTGGGGCTACTGCCTCAATTCTCTTGGACAGTCAGGTGTTGCATGTCATTTAAGAAAGCAAGAAAACAACAAAAAAACCTAGTTTGCTTCCCAGCCCTGCATTCCCTTTGCAGCTGTTTTTAATGAATTCCAGCAGCAGTTCTGACTCCCTTTCCAGTTACAGTTAACAGAATGGGAAGACTTCAGCCCCCAGGAACCTAGTCAAGAACTGCTTCAGTTGACTGGCGAAAGATGTACCAGCCCTGCAAAGGAAGGTCACAAGGAAGTGTAACTGCACAGTAATGAATCTGTGTCCTGATCACTTGCATTTGAGTGCAGTGATTGCAAAAGGTTGGGTAGGAAGGAGATGTGTAAAAGGAATGGCAGAAGGACATTAATCACTCTGCAGGATAACAAATCTGTAGATTTCTGTTCTGGCTGGAAAGTAAGCTCCCTCATTCCTTCTTTTCTTGTCCTTGCAAAGCACCTCTGTCTTAGAGCAAACAAACAAAGCATTTGTGTTCACAGGAAAGCATTTTAATGTTGAAATGTTGAGATTTGGAAGCTTCTTTCTATTCCTGTGTAAGAGTTGGTATAGCAAGGATGCTCAGCCATGTGTAGAGGGGATTGGTTAGGCTACTAGTTGCTGGTTGATATAACAGAGGAAGGAAAGAGAAGATTACGAGCCTGCTTGAAATCACTCTCAAGATGTGAAGACCTGGGTTTATTCTGGTCGGCAGTGATTTGGTGTGAACTGCCTTGTATTCTGGCTGAGGAGGTCTGACTCTTCCCTCCTCCCCTTGTCCTGAGGAGGAGACCTTTTCTGACCCTCTGTGTGCACAGAGACAGTGGACTTAAGTCCCTCTGGAATGAAAAAGAGGATGGGAGCTGGGAGTGGTGGAGCTTGAGGCTGGCCTCCACTGGGCTTCTGCATCTGCTGGTCAGGGTGGTGGGTCCACAAATGTTTCGGTACACCTGCCCTTCCTTTTCTGTGGGAGCCAGCAAGGTTTTAAGTTAGCAGCTGCAGGGAGGTCTGCTCGGTGCTTCTTGAGGAGGATTGTCTTCCACTAAGCACCACCAAGCTCTTCAGGCTGTGCCCTGGAGGCTGTGCTTAAATGAGCTGAAAATATAGTGGATTCACAGTGGGAGCTGAAAGTATTTGGTCATTTCTCTCCTGAGAGTTCCAATGTGACTTTTTTTATTAAGCAAATCAATTGCTTTTTCTCCCTTAGTGAAAAAGCCACTGGTAAAACTTCAGCTTCCCCCATGTTTAATGGAGATTTTGAGTTTGTTAGGAGGGAAGAATCTGATAGAGAAACAGACATCTGATTGCTATGAGCTGGGAAAAAAATGGAAGGAACTGAAGTAATTTATTAAATTTTTCTTTTCTGTGAAAAATTCCTGCAGATCGTAACCTGTCAATTTAAAGCAAATGGAGCAAGTCTTAGAAAGAAAACCTGAAGCTCAACTTCATCTACTGCTCAGTAGGTCTTTGGTAGGAATGCTGGAGGCCATGGAACATGAAGCAACATGAAAGTCAGGATAGGATCCTGTTGTTGATTTGCGTTGAGCCTTCAACAGAAACTGACTGAAAGAGCAGTTGCTTGGAACAAGAATACTCCCTGATCCTTGCCGTGTGTTAAACAGTGGCACTAGCTCAGAGCTTATCTCAGAGGTGGAATCTGGGTCCCTTAGAAAGGATTCTTTAAGTGAGCTGCAGGAAACCTCACGAAGCAGTTGTGAGGTGTAAGAAATGTGTATATTAACTAGTTGGTGGGACCGTCTCCTATCTGTATAAATTGTGCAAGTGATTCATCCTTTTAAGTTTAATTTCCTGTGTACTCCTTTCAGATCATCTTGCAGTGGTGTCCACCTACCTTCAATATTTTTCAGGTCTTGCCTCAGCTCTTAGAATTGATATGGCAGTTCAGTGTACTCCTTCACCTCAGGAAATTTTAGCTTGGAAACGTACTGTCTCTGAATACTTCTGTTACACAAACTGCAGTGCTGGGTATGTGTAGAGTGGTAACTTTTGTAAGAACTTGATGTGAGTGCCTGGTAGACGAAGTATGAGAAATGTGGTGAGGCTTTTACATACTCATCCCGAGATAGCTGTATGGATAAACTGTATATTCCCTTTACATGTACACTGCCCAGAGCGTCTAAACTTCTGCAGCCAGTAAGGAAGGTGGGATCTCCAGAGGACAATTCAGAGCAGGAGCTTCCCATAGATATTCTGAATCCATCATCTGTTGGAGCCAGGCTTTCTACATAGGCCAAAGAGAAAGTCAACAACTCAAGCCTCTTGGCTTGGCTAGCTAGCTTACCATCTCAAGTAGAGGATGAGAACCTCCAGTCTCAACTGTATGGTGTTTCTTGTTACTTTCAGTAGTATACAATCACGCTTTCTACTTCTTTCTTACCTCAAATGCATCTTTAAAAATTACTTAAATATATTTATTTTACTTGGCTCATGCAGATATTATTGGACAGGAAACAATTCATAAATTAATTAGTTTTGTAATTGGCAACAGACTTTGTTATTTAGTAATTCAACAGAGCTTGATAATGAGTACCTAGCCTCAGACTAGGTAGGTCATTCACACTAACACTGATTAGGCAGTAACCTATTAAACTTCAGCGTCCTGTTTCCTAATTAGAATTCCCAAATTTGTTGAAAAAAAAAATTCATAAGAAATATGCATCTGCTGTGGTGATATAATCTGTCTGCATGCTTGTGGACCAGAATACCAAATGAAAGCTTCCAGCAGCGGCAGAATTTCACTCCCCTTCATCCCTGTGTTTCTAAAGGGCCCAGGTAACCTGCAGGGCCTCTCCTGGCTCGTGGCCTTTAATGCATTGCCTGGCAGAAAGCTAAAGGACAGGTAGTGCTAAATTCAGTTCTGTCCTGATAGAGATAACAGTGACAAATAAAGCCAAGCTTCCACAAGGATGTGTTGCATTTTTTATTTGGCATGTCAACAAATATTAACACGAGATCCGCCCAGGAGCCTGTGTGAAGCTGGAGCATAATTGGAGCCCCGTAGAGTACAACAGGAGACTGATTTGGGAATCTGAGCTTGGCCATTAAGTGTGTGCTGCTAAAGACAATGGGATGCTTCCTCACCGAGAGCGAGCACGTGCTTCAAAGACTTTTCTGCATGGCTGCCAAGGCAAGCTGCCTTGAGGCCTGCAGTTAGTTACCAAGTAAACCAGAACTGTTGTAATTCGCCCCATGAAAATGAGGATGTGGAGTCAGTTCTCCCATGTATGCTCTTGGAGCTGTTTATAGGCACTCAGCTGGGAGATTGCATCACCACTCTTGCATGTTATTTTGCTTTCCTGGGGAGCCAGCCCGCAGTGAATGAAGTGCACCTAGAGCCCACACAGGGCTGCGCAGTCCTCGGGAAATGAAAGAACAGAAGATTTGATGAAATCTTCTATGATTAATATATTTGAAGTGCTTTTTGAATTTATTTTTATGATGAGGAAGAGACATAAAGGAATTCTTTTGCAATAGTTACTGCTGCCTGATTTTCACTTTAAGTTAGGGCGGGTGCTTGGAGCATTGGAAACTTCTTACTATTCTAAATCAAAATACATATTGCAGTTGGCACTGTAAAAAGCCATTAAAGCCAGCTTTTTATAGTCACGTAAATGGATTGGATTGGACTGGAAGGGAGCTCTGTATCATCTAATTGAGACACCTGCTATTCCACCCCCCCATCCAAGTTGGCTTACAGCACGAATATTTGCAAATGACTGAATACAAGTCATGAATTTCAAACTTAATCGTGTGAAGTTTTACCTGATTTTTTTTTTTTAAAGTGAAAGTATTGATTGTATTTTTCAGGCATTTGTTCTCCAGCTCATTTGCCTACTTCTCTTTCACTTCATTTCTGCAAGGCAATGAGGAGAAATATATATTAAAATGTTTGGGAATGCTGAGGGAGAGGGGAGCAGAATCTAAGGGGAATTTGGAAAAACGTGAAAAGATTCTCTTCTTAAGGCAGACATTTTTCAGTAGAAAGGAAAAACACTTGGAAAAGCAGCAGCTCTTAGTTGTGCTCATTAGCCCCGGCAGTCACTTTGAGAGAAAAATGCTGTATCTTCAGAGAAGCAGAACCTGGGATGAGAAAGGGGTGGGTAGTAGAGGGCTCACAGGAGATGGATGGATAGCTACAGATGGATACACTGGAAGAGTGTTCTTACAGTCGTCTTTATTTTTTGTGTATTTTCCTTATTCTCCCTTTCAAATTCTTCTAGTGCTTTTGAGTTCAGTTCTCGACTGTTGACTTTCTCTTTTTTTTCCTCTTGACAGTTCCTGTATAACCTTGTTCCTGCAAATCTTCTTTCTCCTCACTTGTCAGGCTGCCAGCAGCTCAGACGGGCCCGGTTCCTTCAGCCCTGTGGTACTTTTTCAGTCTCTACCAGCCCTGCTTCTGAGTAACTCGAACTTTTGTTTAAAGTTGTAAAAAATAAATCATGGCTCTATCTGTACCTTTTGCAATTAGGTATTCGAGGCAGAGTGCCAGGATTGTGGAGAAAAAGTAGATTATCTTTTTCTTACAAAACGTATTGTATTGATTGTTGTCCTTACAGATGTTTCAATTTAAAGTTGGGAAAATAATTTTCATGTTGGATTTGAGTCATGATGCTTGGCTGACATTTACTTGCCTCTTGGAGCTGACCTAAATTTTGATCAGTATTACCTCGTGTAGGGGCTGCTCAGCGCAGCACTGAACACCCACAGCTCTCCGTTGCTGCTTCCGTTCTCACAGGGGCTTACGGACACTGTCACAAGTTTGCTGACTCTGCGCAGTGAAGAATTTGAGTTGGTCTCGGGAGCAGGCAAAGGCAAATAATGGCTTGAGCAATTTTAGCACCGTATGGGAATAAACAGTATCCAACTCTAGCACGCTCCTCGTGTCTTGCAGTCTGCCAAGCCTGATGCTGAAGTATTTGTGTAAATCACTGTCTGCACATAAAGTGGTTAAAGGCAGTGACAACCCTTATGAAGACATAGTGCTTAATTCAAGTTTGGTTTAAGTGAAGAACAATTGTCCATACATCTTGATTTGAAATCACAGTGCAACTTTGAGGATGCACTCTGGTATGATCTCATAGATCAGATTTAAAACCTAAGAAGTCTGAACCCCTGTGCTGAGACTTGAGAAATGGCTATGTAGATGTTCCTAGGATGTTTTAATGCGAAGGTAAACAGCTTAGCTTAAACTTCTGTTGTTTTACTTGGAGTTTACTTGGCTCCAGAAGAATTTTGAGGAGAGAGTTAGGACTGCAAAGGGAGGGCAGTGACATTTCCTTGCTAACCCTTCAGAGTGCACCTTTGTTGTTACGGATAATAGTCTGCATAATAACTTGTACCACAGACAAAGGCAAACTTGTGCTGAGATACTGGAGAGCGTCAGCATCCATTGCCTTCCTCCATAGCAATAGCGTGCTGAAGAGCAATGACACCTGGGTGGTTGGTTTAAAGTGAAAAGCGAAGATGACATAATTGTGACATGAATGCAAAGTGCTTTGTTGAGTTAAGTATTTACGTGAGGACAAGTGCACTCTCACGCTTTCAGATTTGTGTTTCTATAGAAACAAGTCTGAGATACTTCATGACATTTTTTCTGTCTTTTAGATTTTGAAGAAATCCTGTATAGAAATTCTGGCGGCAGAGCCTTCCAGTATATGTGCAGGGGGTAAGTATAAATTGAGGCCCTAGTCGTTCATGTTGCCTAAAATGCATTATTTTTTTTTCATGTCTCATTGCTGGAGAGTGCAAAAAGAACTAATTAACTGGAGCTGAATCTTCTGCTTTTTTTTTGGTGAATTTCTTTTTCATGTTACAGTAGCTCGCACATTTCCAATTTCTGCCAAATGATGTCAAATGGGATTTTCTTACAGAAAAGGCTTGAATTTGACAGTTTTGCCTCACTGTTTTTCAGTCAAACCAGTCTGTCTTACTTGGACTGTGCCAAGCTTGAAGTAGATATGCTGCAAAATTACAAACCAAATCAGAAAGCGAGACTTTGTGATTAAGTTTAGAGTTTTGCAATTTCATCATCTCAGAGGATTATCCAGGGAAGCGCTTCTTAAGAAACTAGCAGGAAAGTCAAATGAGCACACTTTGATCTAAAGGCTTCTAAAATTCTTTGAACACTTCCTAGGCATTTAGGGTTGATGCAGTGGCTGAGGACTAGAATTTAAACATCATTCAGCTGGTTTGTGTGAATTGTACCGCCCTGTCTTTGTGTGCTTGTTCTAATATGGCTGTGCTATGTACTCTGTGGCTTTAAAGTCCTGGCAAGCATTTCTGCAGTCACCTTTTTTGAAGAAAGCTTGAGAACCTTTTTAGCCCCTTCCATCTGCTTTATGTGAATTCTCATTTTATGAAGCGTATCCTAACTGTTTGTTGAATGTGTAGCAGCAACTCATTAAGTAGAGAGGCTGGGAGAAGAGCTGAGGTTTGTAGAGAAGGATGAGTCCCTGAAAAGTTCTGCATCTTCCTTTTTCTTACGTTGGTAGTCCAAAAAAGAAAGCCAGTTATCATTACTTCTTTGTTTTTACTTCCAAAGCAGCTGCTTTAGTCATCCTTCCTGCCTCTCCTGTTCCTGAAGCAACTGCCTGTGTACCTAAACATATACAGGTAATCATATTTTCCTAGCAGATGCAAGACACCAGGCTAAATGTCCAATAAGTGCAGGCATCAACTTTGCATTCCATGCATGCCACTACAGCAGTTTTCTTTTTGAAGCCAGGATGGCATAATTGACATGAATTATAGTACTTAGTCATCTATTTCTCATTTTTGCTGGCCATTTAAATAGTTCCTGTGTTAAAAAATGTTCCAAAACAGGGCTCTGCCTACCTTAGCATGGTAGGTGATTGTTGTCATGACAATCTCTGATACAGTGCAGTGATGTTCCATAAATGCTTGGGAAAGGAAACGGAATTGTATGAACATTCAGACCCACTTTACACACTTACAGATTTTAATTTTTTTAAAAATATATTTACATACTTATAAAACTGGTAAATAATGATGCTTATGTAATGTCGTAATCCAGAAGATGACTTACAACCATCATTTATAACCCTCACTAACGCTTTCTAATGTGCTTGTCAGTTGCTTATACATCTTATCGCGCCCATTCATTGTGTCCTAATGAGAACGTGGGGGTAACATACAGCTGTATCCAGCAGAGCCAGCTGAGAGGAAACGTGGAGGGGTTCTATAGAAACCATTCACGTTGGAATTTGGCCAGTAGTTCACAAGAGGACTGATATTAACCTTGAAAAATGCCAACAGTAATTTAGATGCTCAATTCAAGGTCTCATCTCCAAGTTTGGACAAATATTCCATTGCTCTTGAACTGCAGCTGATTTAATAACTTAGGACTTTGAGACCAATGAGAGTGCCATTGAATATGAAAGTTATGTGCAATAGTGTTTTCTGAAATAAACTTCTGCAGGTATAGCTCTGATACCTCCTGTTTTCTTGTTCCTGAGCACATCCTTGAAGACTGGTGGCAGTTTTTTTTTTTTTTGTTTTGTTTTGTTTTTTTTTTTCTTGGAAGGTGGGAATGTGAGAGCTCCATCTTACCCGAGGCGACTCTTGCACTGCAGACTAGTCGCAGACACTTGGGTAATGAATTTCAGCAGCAACGCATCATTCTGAAATGCCAGTTTCTTGACGATTTTGTTTTGCATCAGTACAGACATGCAGAGTGCATACTGCATCTGTTCACTTCAGTCTCAAGCAGAGACAGCATCCCCGTGGTTAATCTGACATCAGTGATATGCTGTTCTTTGACTGTACTTGAACTCTCGTTCCCCAGCAGTTGAGTCTTCTGTGATTTCTCTTAAGCATTCATCGGCCCCCGCACTCCAGAACAGAGCTCTTCTCCCCCGTTCTTCCCAAATGCTCTTGGACAATACATAATGGGCCTGTGAGGCAGCTTCCCTGGCTAGATGCGGTGGGATGATTTGCAACTTGGCTCTAAATGAGTGGGACCTGGAAGAGAGCCCAGATTCCAAAGCAAATCTGCTTTTTCTGACAAGTACAGTGTATGAGTCCTTAAGGGAGATGAAGGAAGATGGGGACTGTAAAGTGCAAGGAGAAAACTTTGAATCTGCAAAAACTAGGTTCCTTGTTGCTCTTGTGGATTTTAAAACCAGGGTGGTGTTTCTGATGTGCTGTGATTACTCCTGCGTTGGCTTGGATGGTGAAACATCTTGTGTTCAAACCGCATTCAGCAGTGAAACATGAGCGGGTATTATCTGAGTGCCTCTCCTATATAGTAACAGGAATTGGGGGGACAGTTTCCTTCACCATGGGGAACTGCAGAGTTTGAGTCCCTATGTCTGCTGCCAGAACTCGTCTGGGGCTATGGCCCCGTTTCAAAATTTGAAAGTCTGAAAATGGTGCTTTCCTTGCAAGGCAGTCTTAATGCTGATGGCTGCGTGAAGTTCATAAACCTTTCCCAGTACTGGGTTCAAGTAGTTGGAATACCAAGGGATGGTAGAGAGTGGTCTGAAAGACTTGTGAGGATATGATCCCATTGCTCAGCCCTGCTTGTTCCAAAAAGGACCGCTCAGTCCAGCGCTCAGGTGTAGGTGACTGCGCTTAGTGCTTTCTGCTTCTGCTGCAGCTTGTGGTGACCTTGTGAAGTTGATCTGGAAGAACAGCAAAGAGGAAGACCTGGGGAAATGCCCGCGGGCTCTGAGGTGATAGCCTTTGTCCAGAAGCTAGAAAGCTGATCGCTTGATGAAATCCCCTGTCATTGTATGGAAGTGATCCCAGTCAGGGACTCGTGCTCATTGTACAGGTTAGCAGAGCAGGATGTGACAAAACTCATGATACAATTTTGCAGTTGCCTAGGAAAGCAGCACTTGGACTTCTCCAGGGTATTTGTCACTGGAAGATTTTTTTTCTTTCCATGGAAAGATACTTTTGTCTTCCTTCACCCAAAACTTTCTGCCATTTAAGATGGCAACTTGGGGAGGGGAAAGCTCGGTGCCTCTGAAGCTTAATGTTTTCACTGCAGATCAGCAAAAATGTTTTTGTTGTGTATTATCTCCTGTTTCTAAAAACTCTAATTGAAATTGAGTAGGGAGAGAGTAGAAGTTTAATTTGTAACAATGTTTAAGCTTAACAATTGTTAAACTGCAAGTTTTAGCTCAAGAGATCTCAAGTGAAAAGTTTCAACATCTGTCGCTTATCTAAATGACCGTTCTTTGCCTTGCTACGTATCAATAATCTGTCTCTTTTGCTACAGAGTCGTTTCAGGTTGTCGTGAGAGGAAATGGATTTCGTCATGCCCGTAATGTTGACAGAGTGCTCTGCAGTTTCAGGATCAATGACACGGTTACTCTCAGTAAGCTGGTTTGATTTTTTTTTTTTTTTTTTTGACTCTACACTGGCAGGCATTTGCTTGCAAAACATTTTGGATCTTCAAATATGTTGACTGTGAGGGTAATAATTATGGGATGAGGAGCTATTAAACTTGCAGAATGCAGAAGAGGTTTGGTTTTTAGAGGAAAATTGCTGGTGGTATTGTATGCTGTGACTCTGACAGCAAGTATGTGACTAGATAAGCTTGAGTAATGGAGGGGACAAAATATAGAAGATGAGAAACTTGCCTGTAAAGAGTATCTAGCTATATATATATGTCTTGCTGGGTTAAGTATGTAGTGAGATCAGGTGTTTCTCTCCTTACCTATATTTTGTGGTACTTAGCAGACCTGATCATGTAGCTTCAATAAACACTACTGTTGGAAGCTGTATTGGACCAGTGGCTAAGGCATTGCTGTGCTTCTGTGGATGCAGCTTGGAAAGATGCTTCCTATGCAGAGTTCACCAAGCAGAAGAACTGAAGTAAGAGAAGGAAATTAGACCCTGAGTGTCTGGCCTTTTTGTGAAGTATGCTGAGAGCCATTTAGCTGGAAGAACTAACAATCCTATTGTTCTCATCTGGCATGCCTGCAAACCCACATAGGAAACCAGATAGCGTAACTCGTAGCTAATACCACCAGTGACAACAGAATTCATCTTTTCTAACATGGAATCTATTCAGAAGCTGCCTGATCATTTTGGAGGCAGTCCTGACCCTTTTGAGTATAAAATGAATGCATGAAATGGTTTCTTACATATGGAAGTCTAATGGCTCAACATTGGACTTGCTTGTGCTTTGCGCATCTCTGTAATTTACTCTTTGGAGCAGGGGAACGGTTTGCTAAAGCTCTTTGCCCTGTGAGGAATGCCACTGAGCATTCAGGGCAGGTACAGGACAGTGAGTGTGTGTAATTTGTCCTGAATGGCTTTTGTACTGTTATGCTGGCCTCCTCTGTAGTAGGCAGGTTCTGGAATTGCCAGCTTTTGTGTCACTAAGCAGAAAGCTTGGCTGGCTGTGGTTCACGGTGGCCTAATGCAGGTACGGTGGTGAGTGCTGAGCACATGAAGAGCAGAAGCTGGAGGGCTAAGTGTCCAGGGAGGAGCAGGTGGCATTGGAGGGGGGAGTAGGGAAGGAGAGGGATCTGAGTAAAAGCACCGGAGTGGGGAGATGTGGTGAATTAACTGCTTTGGAGGCACCTCTCTGCAACCCCGAGGTAAGTGCTGGAGATGTGTGAACAAGTGAGAGGTGGCTTTCAAAAAAAGAACAGCAGAGGCAGCCACAGATTCATGCGTTTCCTTTTAAGCTCCATAAAATCTGACCCAAACCTGACATGTGGTCAGAACTCCTTAAATCTGGATCGTGGCTGCATTGAGGTGTTGAACTGTGTTTGGTTTCTCCCCTGAGTTCAGATCCAAAGTTTTGTTTCGATCATATGTGTTATAAAGTCTCCTGCAGTTCTCTAGAGCTGGGCAGGAGACCTTCCCTTCTCTCTCTGCCTGGAAGGTTCCAATGGAAATGAAATTGCTGCTCAAATATTTAGTTTTCTTTTCACCAAAAGTCTGAAGCTGTGTGGTGCAAACCCAAAAGCCTTTGGGTTTGGTTGCTGAAAGCTGGCAATTTGTAGCATTCTCAGTTTGCATGTCTGCTGTCTTGTTTTCAATTAAAACACGAATGTCATGAATATCATGATAACTGAAAACATGAATATCATCTAAAACACATAATTTGGGTGAAAATTTCCACTTTATGGAGGAGCTACTTTCAGTTCAAGAGAAATGTTAGCGGAGGCTTTTTCAAGTAGTTGTATTTCATGCTAAGAAATGCAGGGACATATGTAATGGCAGTTGTAGGAGTTACAAGACCACCACTCAGCGTGACAGAAGCCCCTAACGTTGCAACATTTAGGAATGCTCATTCCTGCTGTAGCTTGGCCTGGCCTTGTTTTAAGTCCTGAACGTCCCTTAGACCAGATATCCCTTTGAGGGACTTGTGCTGTTAATGATCTCTAAAGCAAGACTGATTGGGTCAATGCGTGCCGTGTTTCAGTTTTAGGACCACCAGGGGCCAGATTTGCAACCTGTGTGGGAGGGGATAAGAACTAGGTTTAGTCCTTCCTTAGTGGAAGGACATCGTTACTCTCTTTCCCTAAATTGCTTTCTATTCCTTCTATAAGTTGCTTGCAAGAGCTGCAGCACAAAGGTCTTTGTGAGTTCTGAAGGCCTGAAAAACTTGGATCTGGGGCTTAATTTGAACTTTTTATTAGGAGCTTTAAAATAGATCTGTATCTTGAAGAGGAAGAGCATTGGAAAGCCATATGTCAAATGAGCAAACTCTGCTACCGCTGGCTTACAGATGGGGGAACTGAAGTACGGTCCTCAAGGTGTCTGCTCCAGGTGAGCTAATCGCAGGCAAGCGTGTGGGTGTCCTGACACCCAGCCGAGTACTCTTCCTACTGGTTTATGGGGCTGCTTCAGGAGCTAGAGATTTGGTGCAGGTCTCCTTTCTTGATTGCCTGTTCTTCATTCGTTTCTGCCTCCATATCCATCCAACAGTTGGCCTTCTCATGGCCCCATTTGCATTGTGAGTCCAGGACAGGACTCTGAGCTTGAATGGAAGGTAATGGTAGTGTCCTGGTTTGAATGACACTTCTCTAGGACAAACTTCGCTTTCAGAAATGTTACTTTTGAGTAAAGTCTTTTCTAATGCTTGGGAAAACTGCACTTTTAGAAGACCCCAGTGTCTGAATTTGTGAAAATATTTACTTTATAGGCAGCTATGCTATGTGGGTTTCAAGGTCTCAGTGTTTTCGAGCTCACCAGGTGCAGGGGTGAGGAGGAGCGAGATCTGGGCACTCGCCCCAAGCTGCCACCAGGTTTATTTCATACCATGAACGGCACATTCCATAGAAATTAGAAAGTTTGCTGAGGAGTTCTCTCTCCCTTGATGGCTGCCATCCTGAGAATTCCTTGTCCTGGTGGCAGAGCCCTGAGCCCTTCCCTTCCTCCCAAAACCACAGCACTCACAGTGTCCCACATCTGCAGTTCCCTGCGGGGAGTGCCCAGCTTCCTGCTTAGGGAATGGCCTGAATATCATCCTTGTATATTTTATATTGGTATTGGGATCAATATTGGTTCTTTAGTGTTATTAGTGTTAATTATCTAGTCTTGTTCTATTAAATCTGTTTATATTTCAGCCCTTGGGTTTCCTTGTTTTTTCCCAATTCCCCTTCCTGGGTGGGGAGGGGTCATTGGGTGAGACAATAATTGTCTGAACAACAATAAATTGTTGTGGGTTCCTCAAACCATAACAAGTAGCTACTGTTCCTGCCAGCTTTGTGAAGTAGGGAAGTGATATTAATGCTATCCTCCTTTTCTCTCCTATGTAAGGTCTTTTCCGTACTTGATTTGCTGTTCGACTTTTTCCTGCAGAGACGACTACTTGCTCCGTTCTTGTCATTAGCTTGAAAGTTACCTGAGGCTGTGCTGGCTGTGACCTGCTGTTGCATCCCAATTGCTGCTCAGCTCAGCTTCCTCAGAGCTGGCTGGCTCTCGAGCAAGGCATTCATTCCTGGAAATATCCTGAAGTCTTCCTAGACCTAAGAATGTCATCCCTCAGCTTTCCACTATTGTGTCCTGTCTATGGAGACACAAAAACATCCAGTGCTGCCAATGGGAGGAACTGTTTGTGAAGGTTATCTCACTCCCAAACACTGTGACCTGGTGTTGGTGGGGGTGAGGAGGAAGACTCCTTCCTCTCTTTTGCGTGCTTACTGCTTGTCTAGCCGAGTCATTTATTATGGCTTCTGTCATCATAATTTCATAGTAGCTTTCAGGAAAGATCAGCTTATCTTAGTGCAACCCATGGGCTTTTTTTGTTCAAAGCTGTCTTCCTGTGTCCATAAAATGACTGTGGAAAATGAGGATAAGGGCCCAATATATTCCCCACCTTCTGATGCATTCATTGTGACCTAAATTGCTGCATAGGTGAAAAGTGAGCTCATTCTCCTTGGCAGCGCACCAAGATTTCTCAGTTCATTTTGCACAGCAGTAGATTTTTTTGATGCAGTGACCTGGAAGCAAGAGGCCACAAACTCAGTTTCTGAGTTCAAGCTGTTCCCCAATTGAGGGAACTCAACAGTTGCCCATCAGTGTTCTCAACTCCAAGTTTCTCCTGGTGGGAACTGGCACAGCTCTGTGAAGTTTAAGTTGCTCTATGTGAGAATGTGTCTCGGTGTTTGGCTTTACTGGAGCCTGCAGCTCCAGCCCGTGTTCTCGGTGTGCCTTTGTGGCACTTAGCTGCAAACAGCTTAACGCAAGAGTTAACTGAATGAGAGTTTTATGGCAACCTTATGGAGATTGGATAGCTCAGCTGTTTTTGTTTGCTTGAAACCTCTCAGTCTCCGATTGTATCAGGGAGGGAGGTATTTTTAAAGATAACACTAAGCCAACAGTTCCTGAAACCTTAAATTATCCCAGATGAGATGTAGACCAGCGCAGCTAGGACTTGCTGAGGTTAAGGGCATGAGCTAATGAATTTTTATTGGGATTATTGGCAGAGAAAAGTGGCAGGTGAAGAGAGCATCAGCTCATAATGTTCGTAGCTATGGGATAAAGAAAAAAAGAAAAAGAAAAGAACATCTGTAGAAACGATGAAGAATATTTGGCTGAGCAGAACTGTAATCAGATGCATGTTCAACAGCAGGGTGTTTTCTGCCAGCAGCAGGACCTAGGAGAATTGGTTTCAGACTGCACAGAGTTAAAAGTAATTATGCAGTGCAGTGACTTATGACTGCTTTGTGGTGCTAAAATGTCTTTGTCTGCCCAGATTGTGCAGGATCCAGCAAAGATAGTTCTGGGCATAGAAGAGGCGAGCTCTGTCCGAGGCAGTTTAAAACTGAAGAGAGAGATGAAAGATTGGTGAGGAAAGGGCATGCACCACAGCAGAGGTGGGGGCTAGGTCTTTTGCATTCTAGTGAATGTTCTGGATGCTTGGCCAAAATTGATCCTTTGTACAAACTCGCCCGATTTTTTTTTTTTTTTTTTCAGCACCGAGTACCAGAAGTGAGGGGAAAATGAGGCAAAGGCAGTGGGAGCAGGGCTTTGCCAGATATCAGCAGAGAGCGAGCTGTATAGGGAACTGTATCCCAAAACTGCCCAACAAATGCCTTCTAAAAATTGTCTTCTGTTTTTAAAGCCAAGCAAGTTTCTCCATTTTCCCCATCTTGCCTTTTCCTTGCAGCAAGGTACTTCGTTTGTGATATTTTCTTTATTTTCTCACAGCCTGGTTGCTCTGGCACAGGAACATTTTACTTTGCAGTTTGACTCTCCAATCCCTGTTTTTTCCACTTGATCGTGTCACTTTAACCCTCCACTGAGTCTTTTCCTTTCATTTTCTTATAGTAGCTTTTCCCTCTTTCCACTGTGGTACTAGAGAATGTCTGTCACTGTGTACGAGCTCCATCAGGTGTTTTGGGGAGCGTGACCTTTATGAAGGACACAACGTATGCCTCTAATTATTCCTAGGTGAAAACATACACCGGGGTGAGCTTGGCATCCTGTTTTAAGGGGTGACCCAAGTAATTGCTTGACAAAGAACATGAAAACAGGAGAAACGGTCGCATGTCAAATGCTCTCCAAGCCTCCAACAAATTGCAGTGTAGGAACTTTTAAAACAGGACTCCTGTGCATTTACCTCCAGCAGACTTCCCTGCAGCTGTCCAGGCCAAGTGTGGAGGAACAAGCCCAGAGCAGTCGGGAATACTTGGGCTGAGCGAGGAGGAGAATCTCTGTGCAATGTGGAGTGCTTTTCCAAGCTCACTTTTTATTGATACTGTATGCTGCTGGGGGACCAAGGTGGTCTCTCGCTGTGACATTAGTGTATCTGTGCAAATGAGCATGACGGAGCTCATGGTAACAGCTCTGAGGTTGGAGTGAAGCTGTTGCAGTGCTGGACCAGGACTCCTGCCTGGACGTGACCCTGTTGTACTGCAGCATGTGCTGCTCTCCTGAGCTGCCAGTTGTGAGCATGAGCAAATTAATAGCACGGTGCTTTGCCAAGTTCTATTAGTAGTCTCGAAGCTATGCGTGCTTGTTGAACGAAATTGTACACACAGCAGATGAACCCATCAGAGAAAAAGCGATTCCTTCCAGATCCCTTCTCTCCATCTAGAAATTGTTATGAATGTGATATCATTGTTCTGTGCTTATCTGTCTCTTCCCCTCATTCCCTAACTCTCCTCTGAATGGATTTGGCATTCAAAGCTCATGTATCCCTACACAAAGCAGAGCAATTATAGCATGATCTCAATGTGGTTTTCATTACAGCATTAACAAAACATTTTTTTATTTATGGGTCTTTCTCGTTGGCAGTTTCGCTAGCTCAGAGAGTGTTCCAGTGTCTTTTTCCATTCCCATCTCCCCACAAAATGGGTTTGAAATAAAAACTTTGCTTGCAGGGTTGTCACAAGGAGTGGCATAAGAGGAGGAGTCAGACAGGATGAACGGAGATTGTTCGTTGGTAGGCGGAGCAGAGAATTGTGGAGGTATTTTGCCTCATCTGAGATGACAAAGGGACAGTGGAAGTGCTCAGGCTCACGATGGCTCAGGGCTACCCGTCTCCAGTGGGCTGAGGTACAGAGAACAGCCGCCTTAGCACAGACGTTTCTGAGGGAGCCTTATGTCAGAGTAGCCAGAGTCCCACCCCCAATTTCGCTGTTCTAGTCTAATAGACCAGAATCTTCTCTCCTATAGTAACAGAAGACTAGGTCAAAGCGTTTTCTGAGATGTACTTTAGTTGAACGCAAATCATAAATACAGGGATAACAGAAAGAAATTGTTGGTCTGTGATATATGGCAAACAGCTTTTGCAGCCTTTTCTGGACTAAAATATTGCTGATATTGTGAGTCTGACGATCAGCACTTGTGATATTGCGGTGGTAATTTGAAAATATGCTTTCTTATACCCTTCTGTAAGGGATCTTTGCAGTCAGTTTTCAGTATGCCGGTCAGTTCTTGGATGAACCATTAACCAAAGAAAAGGCTGCTAATTCTAGCTTGGTCACATGGCTAAAAGAAAGTACTACAATCTGTCTTGGTCACTTTTTGGGGTTTTTGTACCTCTCTTTTACTGAGGTTTGCTCCTCTCTGTTAAAACATCATGCATATATTGAGGCTTTTATTATTATGGTTGGGAAGTGCTCCAAGTCCTGTCTTGCCAAGAGGTTACACCCTGCTAATGGCAAAAGAAACTATTCACTGTTGCTGGGAATAATAGATTTTACAGGCTACAGATAGTTGTTAAAAGGTGTAGGAATGCTGGGTAGCGAATTACAGGAATTTGAGCAGTAGAAAGTACCTTGTTGAAAGGGCATCCGCAGAAAACAGATGTATTCTTGTGAGATGTTTGACCCTTCTCCATTTCTGCTCTGAATGGCTTATACTTCAGGACTGACTACTTTGGGTTGCCCATGGGTGCAGTGTCCTGTGGGGTTTTTTATACAGCGAGAACCTTATTTTGCTTGGTTAGAGGTGCATAGGTAAGGAGCAAATTGTGCCCATTACCGTGGGCAGATTTTCTCAAAAGTGAGGCATTGCAGTGTTTCCTGAAGATGTCCAAGTTCTGCCCTTGATTGATGTCTGAGATGCGATCAAGGCCTGGGCATCCTTTCTATAGAGTTGGGAAAGGAGGCAAAGCGATTTCTTCCCGGTTGTGCAGCCAGCGAGCGGCCGAGCCGAGAACAGAAATCACTTCCTGGGCAGCAAAGTCAGAGACACCGAGTCGAGCACTCCACCCCCCCGCCTTCCACAGCTCTTCCACTAGTATTGTCAGCTGAGAAGAGGCCAAACCACAAAATTCAGATTTTGGCACAAGATCTAGAGTTTGGGAGCCTTCGGGCCCATCTCTTACTGCACAGGAATACAGCAAGCCCTTTCTCGCAGATGAGAAAAGCGGCGCTCTTTCAATGCATCCTGCAGATACAGATGCAATAGCAGACGAGAAGTGTTGTTTTGTTTGGTTTCCCTATGTAAGTTTTCCAGGAAGGAGTCAGATGGCCAGAGTTATGCAAACCAAATGGATCTTCTTTTGTTTAGAGCAAAGGAAAATAGTCACTCATTTTTGTGGTGAAACACAAACATTCTCCAAACAAAATAATCTCTCCCTGTAGCCAGCCTGGCCAGGCATGAGTTCCCTCTTGGGACTTTGAGTCTGATAAACTTTCAGGAGAGGCATAGGCTTTTATGCAAGTTAGGGGTGGGAAGGGAGAGAAAGAGAAACAAAAAGCTAATGAGATCTGAGTAAAAGACCTTGCAAAACTAAGCCAGCTTTTCAGTGAATGCTGGCATGGAGAATTCCTTGGCCGTGCTGCCAGCGTTAACAAAGAAAAAAACAAGACATCGGTCTTCATTATCTTGGCATGTGTGCACTGAGACCATGTCATAAATTTATGGGAGTTAATGATACCTTCATAAATCAGGGTGAGAAGAGAACTGCAGGGCCAGATTCACCACCACTGTGCATCTGCCTTGCTTGTGCAAAGTGGGAAATGCTGCTGCTTTGATTTGGTAATTCCATTGCAAAACTGAGGGTCTGTATATGATGCAAGCTCACCGTAAATCCAGTGCCTGTGCTGGAGGCAAAGCGAGGGATGTGCATTCTATCGCTACATTGCGTGCTTTAAATGCCTATCGTCTGTCCGCGCCTCCGTTAATGAGGAAGTAATTTTCTAGGTAGTATGGGGCTAGCAAAGGAATACCCTGTGCTTGAACACATCTGCTCCTAATGTTTAGCGTAGTGGAAATGTTCATATGCGTTCTTGCGCTGAGGCTGTGGGAAAACGGCGATGATACGGTACTTTCCAGACCAACAGCAGGAGCAGGGATCTAGAGGGGTCGCAGAAGCCTGAAGGCTGCTCTCCCTAGGTGAGCCCTGACGCAGAAGCGAAGCCTGTCTGTGACAACCCTACGGCTGGCTAAAAGGTTTCATTTTCAGCTGTTTGCCTGTGTCAAACGGTCCTTAACAAAATAACTGCTGTGGGTAACCCAAAAGTTCGAGTGTGTATTTGTAGGCATGGGGTTTGCTGGAAGCTGGAAACATAAGGAAAACTTCAAGGAAGGCTACAACTTTTCATTACCGTTTCATTTTTTTTTTTTTAATGAAGTGTAAAAAATAAACATTTCCTAACCTGCCTGAGGAAATAATCTTTTATATTGCCAAAGCAAAGCAATACACCGGTATGAAATACAGATTGTAATGTGTGATAGGAATTACTACAGCAATATTACTGCTTTCTAAAACTTTGTACTCAGTGGAAACCTCTCCTTTAGGAATGTCTGGGAAAGAATGCTTGACTTGGTGAGTCCTGCTTCTGCGTGAGGGGACAAACTCTTGCAGTCAGTATCTCTTATGCCTGCTTCTGAGTGAACCCTGCGGAGGTAACCTCTGAGAGTGGGGCCAGAATCAATAGTGCTCTACAGCTGTTGCCCTAATCATTATTAGACACCATCCCTGTGAACAAATTTATCTCGGCAGCGAAGTGAAGAATGAACAAGGCTCACAGCAGAAATTACAGCAGAAGGTTGCCACATTCTCTTTGGCTTGTGTCTCTTCATGGCTTTTCCTCTTTCCACTGGCACCTTAAATGGAATTGTAACTTGCACAAGTTTCCTCAAAAACAAAAGACCAGACAGTCAGAATAGCTCAGCTGTTCATTAGATTGCTAAATGATTTGGTTAAACTTTTATCCCTGCTCCTTTCCATTCCCTGTTGCTGTCAGTGATGCACTGAACACTGTGATCTTGCTTCCACGTTGCCAGCGTTACGTGCAGCCTGGGAAGGTCGTTAAATGCACTACACAGTTGTGAAGAGACTTGAGATGGTCAGAGACCCCACGTTCGCAGTTTCGAATAGCAAAGCAAGGTCGTGATGAATTGCACTCCTGTTTCAGCAAGGCCCCATAAAATGAAGGTCTCTTCCACCGTGCAGTACATAGAGATAAGATTCAAGATTTGGATTGAAGACGAGATTTGAAACCTACAGCTTTGAGAAGCAAAGGGGAAGGAATCTGTCGGGAGAGGAGGGACTTTCAAACAAAATGAAAATTTTAACTGAAAAATTTTAGGAAGCTGGTAATATTTGTTAACAGCTCATTGCAGGTCTATAAGCACCTCTACAGAAGGCCCTAGAGATGGTTACGAGTGCAGCTGGTGGAACGCTTTCTGATGCGGTGACGCGCTTTTGGAAAACGCTGATTCATCAGAATCAACCCCTTCTGCGGGAATGTGTGGTTTCCAGTCCAAAAAATAAAAACCACCCAGCCTGTCTGCCTGGCTTTCTGCCGGTCTGCCCAATCTCTAGTCAGCTGGCAAATGGGCTGGAAGTTCCGTGGGATCCCCATCTGTCTGGTCACCAGAGAGACAGACGGATGGTATAAAGTTCTGATTTAAGTCTACAGAAGAAGAGTATTAGCTAATGTTCCTCTTTCCCAGGCAATTGCCTATTGATAATTTTTCTCACTCCACTTTTAAAACCATAGTATAATTTAGGTTGGAAGGTTTAATTTAGGTTCAGATGAGTCTGCCTTGAAGTGCAAAATTTTCCATAATACACAGTTTTCTTAACCCAGCTATTTCCAGTTATATGTAATCTGTTGCAACGCCATCTGCTCTCCTGTAGAGTGGCCGTGATAACTTACTCTGACCATCCAAAAAGCTTTGTATCTTCAGTTTTGTTGTGGTTCAGTTGTGTGGTCAGACAGATTTCAACGGCACGGAGCTGCAGTAGGAATGGCGAGGGTCCTGCATGCAAGATGTGGGTGATGGGCGGTGCAGGGCTCCTGGTTGCCCTGGGGCATTTGGCTCTGCAGGGGCAAGTAGTCCTCAGCTCTTTTGTGGGAGCGGTGGCAAAAAAGGGCTTTGTGGAATGATGTTTCACAGTGAGAATGGCGGAGAGCTGCGGCAGCCTGAAAACAAGGCAGTTTTCACAAGGCCTCTGCAAAGAAATGAAGAAGAAGTGTCAGTTGCCACATTTCTGTATCTTTCAGGAGGGGGGGTGGAGGGGGGGTGTAAATGTGAGGTGTTGAATTTTTTTTTTTTTTTTTTTTTTTCCTGAGGTGCAGTGTATCTTCCATTACCTTGTATTTGCTCTGTAACTCCATGGGCTGAAAGCGTGCCTACAGTTACCTCAGAACAACTGCTGTGCAGTACCTTTCTATCCCTCATGCCCCTTTGATCTTGTTTATGTATTAAGAGCGAAGAAACACATTATTTAAGTTTGGTCTTTAAGGCCTGTATTGCTGACCAGGTAATAAATCCCAGTATTTCTTTTTTCCAGATGAGAAGCCTTTTGTAGTGGAAGATACCTACTTACTCTGCCCGGCACCTGTGCTACGAGAAGTTGGCATGTATGTTTTTTCTCCGTACCCAAATATTTACTTTGCCTGTAGGAAAATGAGTTTGCATCATCTCACTATATTGTGTTGTTCTTATATGTATCTAATTCTGACACTTTCTCTTGTGCTTGTTGGGTTAATTGGCAGTTGTGCATTGGAGCACAGGGGGGAGAGCACCAGTAGGGTGAATTAACCTGTAAACAAGGCTTTTCTGTGCATCAGGTTCCAGAGGATATTATCTAGTAGAGGGTTGTGGACTAGCTGGCCTGACTTGTTTCTTGTGTTGTTTTTTTTTTCCAGGGAAGCAGCTCTTCAAGTCAGTATGAACGATGGTCTGAGCTTCATCTCTAGCTCTGTCATCATCTCCAGCACACACTGTGTAAGTTGCAATTCATGTGCCTAAATCACAGAATCCCAGAGTGGCAGGGGTTGGAAGGGACCTCTGGAGATCATCTGGTCCAACCCCCTGCCAGAGCAGGGTCGCCCAGAGCAGGTGGCACAGGAACGCGTTTCCAGACTAAAAAGACCCAAATCCCTCAGCCTTTCCTCATCGGAGAGATGTTCCTGTCCCTGAGCATCTCAGTGGCCCTTTGCTGTCCCCTCTCCAGCAGTTCCCTGTCCTTCTGGAACCGGGGAGCCCAGAACTGGACCCAGTGCTCCAGATGTGGCCTCCCCAGGGCAGAGCAGAGGGGGAGGATGACCTCCCTCCACCTGATTCAGTAGGATGGCAGTACTTAACTACAGATGTTTTTTAACATCGGTATTAGGGCTTCCAAGTTGAGTAAGCCTGGGATGCAGAGGAGCTATTTCCTTCTTTTAAAGGTGAGCTTGTGAGTGTGGTAATGTGACATTCTGTGTGTGATGTGTGCCACAATGTAGTAAAGCTCTTGAGTGTTCAGGAAACACCTCAAACTCTGTATATGCTGTGGGAGGCACACCAGAACGAGACGAGCAGCCAGTGGTCTGGAGGTGTCTGTGCCAGCCTGTCCACTGCACAGTGAAGAAGCCGTCTGCTGGTTTCGTTAGCTAGTCTGCTTCCTCTATAGCAATGGTGCTGCTCACTCTGAAAGGCCTATGGCAGTTGTGCTCACACTCTTTGTCTGGAAACCAGTATGGTTGCCAAAAAAGAAGTGGGAGATTCTCTGCTGAGGTAGCTGGCTTCGAGCTGGCATCCTTTGTTGCCAGTAGTGAATTGCTGCACTCAGTCTCTGGTGGAACCAGGCAAAGAACAGTGAAACCAGTTATAATTCATGGTATTGCTGAAGATGCTGCTTCTACCGAGTCATGGCTGTTGAGCATGAAATGACTTGCTCCAAAGGAGGAAGTGAAGGAATTTTCACTTTGAGCTCAGCACAGTCCTTCATGCTTCGGTGTACTCAGCTTTATTCATCTGTGTATCTTCTGTGCAGGGAATGGTTGAGGCGCTGCTTTACTTCTCCCATGTACTGACTTAAACTATTTTTTGAGAAGCCAGAGTAGTCTCACCAGAAGGACGAAAGTCTGTCCGTGGCCTGCTCTTCTCCCTGTCCAGTACAAGCACATCGTGTTGCCATACAGAATAAGTGAAAGGCTAAGTTGTATAACATCCGATTACCAGCAGTCTTCTGTGTTCCATAAAGGCTGATGCACAAGATGAGAAGTGTCTCTTGTGTCACTTGATACTTGTTCAACAAGGACAGGATCGTACAGAGAGACAGTTTTCAGAGCCTACATGAGGGGTTATATTCCCAAATATACAAAGACTTCCTTATGCCTTAAAAGAAGGGAATTTATTTTATTAGCTAACTTTTTGGTTTAAGTTCTCTTTGTTCACTGGCAAAAATGTATTTGCATGTTGTCAGCAAATTGCAGGAATATTTTCCTATGTTCTGTTCATATGAGGCAAGACCTGGGAAAGAATTCCTAGAGAAAAATTATTCCTTCCTGATATGCTTTCTTATTATTGTTTCTAGGTTATAGGAGAGGAAATATCTGTTCCTTTTCTATTGTTTTAATAGCTATAAGGAAACTTTCAAAAATGCCTATGCTTCACAGCAGCACCTACTGCTCTGATGCCTCCAGACTACGAAACTGGATTTGCAGTGCGGCTAAGCAGCCAGAACTCAAATCCAGATCCAGTGACGTTCAGTGGCTACGTTGAAAATTATATCACAGGCTTCCCTAATCGGGGCAGTTTCTCCTGGGTAAACAGGAATTTTGTCTTTGTAGTAGTGTTTTTTGGGTTTTTTTGCAAGTTCTTCTTGAAGATGAAACTGCTTACCAGGACTACACTCCCCTCTTTAATTAAGGTTACAAGGGCTCTAGTCCTGGAAATACCTGCATACAAAATGTGCACCAAATGACTTGTTTAATTGCCTTCAGAGCTGAAAGTTACGTCTGTTTGAAGATCTGCAGCTGAAATGGGACAGTCCGAAAGCTGTGGAATGAAGTGATGGTAACAAGCAGGAAAAAGCCTAAGGTTTTCTTCCCTGTGCGCAAACTAGCAGTCAGTGCTTTGTGGTTGCTCTCTGTGCTATATTTCAGAAATGATCAGGTTTGGAAAGAGGTCTGGAGTGTCATCTTCAAAAAGCTTCCCGGATGGCAGTGACGTAATATGGCAGACCCAGACTTGCTTTGATGCAAATGCCTTGAACCCCAATCTTACTGCTCTTAAGAAATGGCCATTTAATGGGAGAATGAACAAATTAAGGGGCTTGACAGTCTGATACGCTTTACCATTTCCTTATTTTCTTATGTAGTTCCACAACAAAACCTTCCTTACAACATGTAAATAATCTGCAAATATCCCATTTTCCCTATAAACAATACCTGTGCTGGTGTTCTATGAACTACCCATTTTCAAGGACTACCTGGAGGTAATCTGGGGAAGAAAATTCAATTTAGAGCATAGCTGAAGCAGACCGCTGCATTCCCAGCAAGTACAGAAAAAAATGAACAGTCAGACTTGGACTCCTAAGTTACGAATGTAGCTATTTGAAGACCAGGACAGATAGAGCCTAGACACTGAACTATCTAATAAGCTTTTTTTATCACTCTAGCGGGCAAAAATTTTAGTGTCGGTTTTCATGGTAAAGAAATTGGGTGAGTTCCTCATAGGTTAATAGTGCAAAGCTATCTTATACTAGCATGGGTTCTGACCTTTATTTAATATCTAAAGACTTCTAGGACTGAGGCAGCTAAATAAATGTCAGTTTTATGGGGCAGTGAAAACTCCAGAAGAAAGAAAACACTTTTCATCTTAGACAGATAGGTCACTTTCTAAAAAGAGACAAGGGATCAAAGCCTTTGCCTTTTCTAGAGACGCGTCATGGCTTCAGTGCTGTAACTCAGCAAGGCCTGACTCTTGGGATTGCCAGAAGCGGGGAGGGAAGAGCGCTTAGTACTCCTGTGCTTACACTGTGTTTTCTAACACCAAGTATCAGCTGCTGAAAATGGGATACAGGGATTTTTTTTGCCTTGCCCAGTGCCGTCATTTTTGTGAAGTTGCCAGTTAAAAGTGCTCTTCGCAGACTATGCTGCCTTCATATTAAAATGCTGAATGCGTGGCAGAAAGTGTTCTGTGCATTTGTCCCCTTTCGGAAATGTCAGTGTGTCTCTGAATGCAATAATGCACATGCCTCTCTAGTATGAACTGACTCCCCCTGGGAATAGACGGAGCTTTTGCTTGAGCCCATATTGCCTGGCTGAAGTAACTATTGGCATCTTTTACCCTTGAGGTATAAAATCTGCTACAGCATTTCGAGGGGGAGAAAATGTGGGAAGGTTAGGATGGAAGGCATATGTAATGACTGATTTAATCTCCTCCTTAGTCTGAGAGACACTAAGTACATCTCACTTTCCAGCATTGACTTGTCAAATCTGTCAACGGATTTGAACACTGGTTGGGATTTTGGGTTTTTTGTTTTGTTTAAAGGAGTCGTATGTACAGGTAAAACAGCCTCAGAGCTTCTACCTATGCTTTCAAACCTGGGTACTTTGGAATCCACTTGCCTGGCCTGCAGCTGTCCGCTGTGCTTTGAGGGACTTCTCATTTTCCCTAGCTTTCTGAAATGTGGCAGGCTTCAAGGTTTGTAGCCCCCCAAAAAGTGCAAGAAATTAAACTGCGTGGGTTCTGTTGTATTCTGCCTCTTGCTCAAATGCTTGTGCTTTCCAGTATCAGAGTATGGGCATGACTGCTTATGCTTTTATACCTCCTCTTCCAAAATTCAAGGAATTTTCTGGTTTAGGTTCTCAAAATAAAATGTCCAGAAGTGCCTAATTTTTCTTTTTTTAAAGTGAGTCTCCAGGCATTCCTGGTACTTTGCTGCAATTCTCTCCTCTCTGTTGAAAGGTAGTTGATTTTTTCATTTAACAAAAGGAAACAGAAGAAGGCATGGGAGAGACTTGTAAAGATGCTTTTGTTGCAGAGGATAATCCAGCATTTCCATTTTAGAGTACCTTCTGGGAAGACTTGCAGTCACATAAAAGTGATCTCAGCTGAATCAGGTGGAGCAAAATCTCCATTTTAAAAAGATGTTCAGTTGTCCCAGTTATTTTCAAGCCTGAGGTACAAAACAGCCCGTAGGAGGTCTTTGAGGATTTTGTTTTGTTTTTCTTTGTTGGGACTTTCAATATGAGTTTTAGAGGCAAGACATGGGAGGCCCTTTTAAATCCCTTGTGATAAGTTTCAATCTGGAATTTGCCCAGGCACATCAGCTAGCAAATGAAACTCCAAATGCAAGGTCTGTCTGATGTGTAAAGCATCAGTCAGGACAAAGCTTGACTCCCCAGCCTCACACAGGGGCCTTTAGGTAAAGGTGGAGTTGTCATTTTCTGCAGATGGTAAAAAGCGTGGACTGTGGAATTGCATGGGGTTGCTCAACTTTCAGAGCACAGTCTTTACCTCAAAGAAGAGCGTAAAGAAAAGAGATAGAATCAGGTTAGTAGAAGAGAATTTTTTTGTTTTGGTGAATGTGACTCCCTCTCCCACCCTCGTGTTAGTTTCTCAGGAATAATGCTTTTGTTGTGGTTTGTTGCCATCTTGGCTTTTCTGCTGGTTTTGGTGGCTCTAAAGCCTAATGGGAAACCTGTCTAGACAATGCCAGATGCCCTCAAGATGATAAAGTGTCGGAGCATATATCTGTCTGTCAGGGGTGGAAAATAAAGGCATGCTGGAGAGAGACCGGGGTATTGCACCTGCTGCTTTCAAATGATAAAGCAAGCCCACCCCAGTTAGCCATGTCCCCCCAGGTGGTTAGGGGCTGCAGCGTATATTCTGACAGATCATAGAATCATAGGGTTGGAAGGGACCTCTGGAGATCACCCAGTCCAACCCCCTGCCAGAGCAGGGTCACCCAGAGCAGGTGGCACAGGAACGTGTCCAGGCGGGTTTGGGATGTCTCCAGAGATGGAGACTCCACCACCTCTCTGG
>VWZL01001379.1:305527-348315 GCA_013396915.1 Stercorarius parasiticus | reverse complement strand
AACTGGGGAGCCCAGAACTGGACCCAGTGCTCCAGATGTGGCCTCCCCAGGGCAGAGCAGAGGGGGAGGATGACCTCCCTTCACCTGCTGGCCACACTCTTCTTGATGCCCCCCAGGATGCCATTGGCCTTCTTGGCCACCAGGGCCCATCGCTGGCTCATGGGCATCCCGTTGTCCCCCAGGACTCCCAGGTCTCTTTCCACTGAGCTGCTCTCCAGCAGGTCAGCCCCAACCTGTCCTGGTGCGGGGGGTTATTCCTCCCCAGGGGCAGCACCCTACACTTGGCCCACGTGGTGCAGGGCAAGAAGAGTCACGTACGTCAGGGGGGAAGAAATTGGGAGGGCTGTATCCTGCTCACCCTCGCAAGGTGCCTGCAGCAGTCTTGGAGAGCCGGGCTCAGAAGGCAGGGGCCCGTATGTCAGTAAGGACAAAAAAGGCTTTTTCTTGTTGGAGGAATGCAGTGATTTCCATTTATCTGTCAAAAGTGGGCCAGACACAGGAGTTGTTGTGGTTGGGCAAAGCATTTGTTTTATTAAATTATGGAATACAGCTGAAATCCTGTAGCTTAGGGCAGAATGATCCTGCATGTAAGTGTCCAGCTTGCTTGCGCCCTCTCCGTGGATGGCCAGTACTATTTTTCATTCAAAGGTTTTGCTGACTGCACACCCCAGACTGAGGGTTACTGGCTGGCTTCTGGTAAAGCTGCCAACAGTGGCTGGGTTTATTTCAGAAGCAAGAGGGTAACATTGTGTAAATCAGGGCTGCAGACAGAAGTTCAATCCTGCTCCCCACTAACTTACGCATTGCCCAGTTAAACTAAGACAGGGCTGTCCTGAGTGTAATTTAGGGTGTTTTTTGGCCCGAGCTATGTGACCACTGGCAGCTACCCCAGCAGAACAGGGGAATGGCTGGAACGAGAGTGTTCTTAAGGTTTGGAGACAGCAGGCTGTTTATATGCTTAGCGGGGAGATAAGATGCCAGCATCTCCAGTATGACAAAGCTCAACTGGCTGGAAGTATTTGATGAATTTGTCTCTTGGCTTGCTTGTCTTGGAGAGTGACTAATTTATTTCTCTGAAGTTGGTTTTTCAATATCTCTACTTTTTAAATAATGTTTTCCTTTCATTTGAAAGTTCCCCATGGGGGAAGGAATCCGCCCTTCCATGCGGAGGGCGATGGGGCTGCGTTGTTACTGCATTACCTAAGCACAAGAAAGCAAAACCGTGCAGGGACATCCCGGTGGCCTCTGCTGCTGGCAGAAGGTGCTAAATGGCAGCCCTGAATACTGAAGCCTGGAAAGGCCAGGCAGACGTAGGTGCAGGGCATTGCTTCTAAAGATCCGTCCTTAAGGCTGTGGCATCACACTAGCTAGGGAGAGGTTGGGCTTTTTCCCCTGTGTTCTCCTGGACAAGGTGATCTCTTCTCTGGAGAATCCGCGGTGGATTTAAAACCCTCTTTTCAACCATTGGAAGCAGTTGTGACTGCTTAGACTGAGATTTCGGGAGGAGACTACCCCGAAAGCGTTCTTTAGGAGGCTTGTGGATGAATCCTGGGCATCTGTTTAGCAACTGGGTCTGCCAGTTTTGAGTGTCAAGGAGCTGTTTTGGTTATAAATATTGTTTAGTTAGAACTTGCCAGTAGCTGTCTCTTGCTTGACTCAAATTAGACAGAGCCTCCCCCCCCCCGCCCTTCTGCTGATGTTCTTTCTTACCTGGCCTTTGCACTGCAGTCACGCTCGTGGATCTGACTCGCCCCAGGTGCTGTGTAACCACAGAAGACAAAGACGGATCCTCCCCCCAAATTGCTGGTGTCTAACTCCTTGCAGCCAAGCTATTTACTTCAAATGTTACAATGCTGTCAGCCAAGCGCTCTCAGCTTTCCAGTGCCTCTGACAGACATCCTCCGCCAGGGTGGGCTGGGCTGTCGGCTTTGCAGGTAAATGAGGTGCCTTTGTTCTCCGTTGCAGAGGTATCTGTGCCATATGGTAGCAGAGGCCAAAAGTGCCCAGTAACCAAACAAAGCTGTCAGTAATTACAATAAGGGCTCGGAAACAATTGTGTACATTTAGGTGTGACTTTACAGTACGTGAACAGTCTATTTTCACACGCCATGAAAGACTGAATTCTTGTTGCCATGATCAGTTTCCTATCCCTTAGCTTTTAATACTCATTTCTTTTATAACGTGCCTGCATTTACAAAAGAGACATTAAGGCAGAAAACGATTCATGTAGCCTCCCGTCCCAGTCTGGAAGTTGACAACTTACATTGCTACAGGCGTTATCGTGTGGTTGTACACTTTCTACCTTTTATGTGACAGACCAAAATATCTTCATTGGGCGGCAGGTAATTAATGATGAGAGTTTAAAAAGTAGTTTCATTCTACTGCTGACATCAGTGAACCTTTGATAGTTGAAGACACCAAGAACTATACTTTACTCCCTGGAGTACTCCCCAAGACTGCTAAGACTGGAAAAAAAATAATACATTATTTCTTCCTCAGCTATTAGTTTCAGCATACCACCAACTTCCGATGTGACGTTGCCCCACATCAGGCTTTCTTGGTATGGACATAGCGTGCGTTGCTTTCATTTGCACGTGTTAATGCCTGGGGAGCATAAACTGCAGTGGTTTTCCACTGCTTGGAGAAGAATAAGCAAGTAATGGCTGGTGGAGTCGGGAAGCTCTTAAAAAGGGATTTACTTCTGTTCCCATGTTAGGAGTTTGAAGAACTGAAAGAGGGAGAGAGTCTTAAATGCAGCTTTATGAATGTGTGTGCATGCAGATGTGCACAGAGCAGGCTGCACACCAACCATTATCAGGAAAGGGGATGTGCAATAAAGGAAATAATTTAAAAGGCAGCATTTAGAGGCAAGGAGTCAGTCCTGCTCTGCTGCCAAGTTCTTCAATACAAAAAGAGAGCATCTCGGAGAGAAGCCAGGATAGGAATTAAAATAAGTCTTTGTTCATTTTCTAAAATGCTCCCAGAAGAGGAAAAACCACTAATGACCTCTTGCACTGGTAACTCTCAGACTCAAAACTGGAGGGGAAGTGAAAACTGCAGGGCTGCAGTGACAGTGTGAAACAGGTCTTCCTGGGCAGCTCTCAATTGGAAGAGCAAGGAGCATCTCTAGGTGATACTCCTCTACTCCCTGCATCACCTAGTGAGGAACACATGACGCTTCTCTGCAAGAAGGCGAGACAATGGAGGTACCCACACGTGGGCTGGGAGAACATTTCTGTGGCAGGATATTGGACTTGCCTTAAACTGGCACTGATTGAAACTCATTTGCCACGTGTATCCAGTTCACGATGGACGTCTGCCCCTGTCACGCCCTGCTCCTTCAGGAGGAGAGCTAGGGGAATTATGCTTGGAAAAAGGAGTGCCTTTTAGCTGAAAAGGGACATATTGGGTCAGGGCAGTTTGGGGAAGCAACTGCATTTGGGAGGCATGTGCAGTGCCTTAACTGGGCTTGCCCTTGTAAGCTAGGGTCCTATCCAGTGCCAGTATGTACCAGCCTCTCCTTACCTGAGGTGCTGGGGCTCCAGTTACCGCTCTTGGATGGGAAGATCTCAAGGTGGTTAAGCATGGTGCTGGGCAGTTAGCCCTTCCACAGTCCTGGGTAGGATTTCAGATTTTGGAAACCAGAAGAGAGCTGCTGGCTAGCACTTGGGCCAAGCACTTGGCTCTGGAAAAGGCGCTTGTTGAAACTAGTCGTGTGGAAGTGAATGGATGCAGTGGCTTATTGCACCTGACAGCAACTCCGGCCCGGAGAAGGCCTTGCATAGGCAGATCAGGGAACTGGTTATCTTATAATGGAGCAGTTATCTTGGTGGCAACCATTAGTAAGCGGCTTGGGATGATCGATCAGGTGATAGGTGGGGAACAGGCCTGCCATTCTGGAAAGAAATAGTCCCTCTGGTCTTACTTTTCCAGTTGCAAGGGTGCAGGAACCATTGAAGTCAGATAAAAGAAAAGGAGGCGGGTACTGTCAGAGCTTTACTACATCTCGGTATCCCGGTTTTCTTCCGGCGGCTGTTTGAAAGACTGCAGTAATTTGCACCTTTGAGTTAAACATTAGTGGATGGATTTGATCTTTAAATACGGAGAAAGAAAAAGTTAGAAAATCAAGAAAGCACTGCAGGCTTGTAGTAAAAACTAATGATGCCCTTCACTGAAGGTTTTCGGGTTTTTTTTTATTTATTCAAAAGGAATGGAATTCAGTGCTAAAGTAGGGTTTTTTCAATTATGACTTTGTTCTGGGCTGCACAACTAAGGCTCTGCTAGTTATCAGTGTTTCGAAGTCTGCAGGCAATTAAAGTGCATTCACTATTGTATCAATAGAGGCTTTATGAAACTGCAGAGTAAATTTAATGAGCACTTTCCTAGGCCCTTGACCTGTATATTATTAGTTGAGGCATTGCTCTGTGGGAACTCCAGGGCATACGATTTCAGGTTTGTTTCTAAAAGAAATTGCTCTTAAATGCTTTGTGCTGCAAATATAATCGGCAGTGAATGTTTTTGCTAACACAGGTCACCCTAAGAGTTAAATGTGCAGGGATTATTTCACTCTAATATTGCTATGTGGGCTGTTTTATAATACCCTTAAGTGCGGTAGACACATTACAAACAGCATGTTCCTATGGTTTGGAAAGCAGGGATTCACAAAAGAGACCGATAAATTCGGGGTGGGGCAGAATCACAGAATGGAAGTTTTGAAAAGTTTTAATTTGGAAACATCAAAATAGTTTGTGGATATGCAGACTTTTTTTCCTGTGATAGTGCTGAAATTAACTACCAAATATGTGCTATAATCTCTGCACGCACGTACACACTTCTAATGGTGAAATCCCATTTAACATTTAAGTTGAAACAGAGCACTTTGAAACAAACAAAATGTATATTTTATTGAAATGTTTTTCCCGTTGAAAATGTGATTTCAGTTTAAACTGGGTGTCAGAAGGAAACTTATCCCAAACGTGTCTTGTTGTGTGGGTTCAGGTCATACTGGCATCCTCTTCCCTTTGTCAGGCTCATGGCAAGCCACCTGTGATGGCCTGTGAGAACTCCTCCTGTTCACCTTGGGGGTGGGGGACGGGACTGTGAGCTCAAGGAAGGTGCTCCTGAGATATTTATTATTTTTAAAGTGCTGCTTAAATGCTGCAAATCTCATAGACGTGCACAGAGGGAAGACGTTCCAGAGCTGTGGCATGCTGTTTTCCTTCCTTTCCTGCCTCTCAAAGAAGTAAACCCAAATCAAGCCATAAATGGTTGCTGTTATGACAAAGTCCAATTCTGCAGAATTTTGTCTCCTATTATTCCATAATATGATTCTTATTAAGCACTGCCTTCAGGCACTCACTGAAACCAAAACAACTACTTAGGTTTCACCTCAAAAGTGTTGTTTAGCTACAAGTGCTGGGGGACAAGTGATGGCTGTTTCAGAACAGGAGCTCCTTGGTACTTCCTCGGACACAACAGCAACACCCAAACACACACTGTCAGGGGGAGCGCTCAAGCCGCTGGCGTTATTTCAGTGCAGGTGTATGCACAAATTGAACCTAAAAAGAGCACTCAAGAGGCCTCTGCCTTTGTGCTGGCTGATTTTGGGCCCATGGTCTCCCAGCCACAAAGCCAAGGCTCGCGCGCTCACCTTCAGGACAAAACCTGAGGCCTGACCAGATGCTGTCACCTCTGCCCATAGCTGTGGAGGTCACAGCTGCTTTCTGCTGTGATGGTGAAGATGCTCACCTGCAGGCAGAGTGCTGAAAGCTTGCAGCGGAGAGGCCCTGCTCCCCTTGATCTCTGCTGCTTCCTCCAGTGAGACTGTTAAAATTGTGACACCTGAATTTTGACTATTAACAGATAATGGCACGACTAGCAGAGACCTGAGCAGATGTTCAGTGGCATGAAGTCTTACCGCTATTTTTAGCCTTTTGTTCAAGCGTAGGTCTATTGGCGGTGAAATTCAGGAGTCAGGAGGTTTGTATCAGAAACAGTAACAGAATTTGGAGCGTTTTACCAAACCAGATGGGATGTCCGAGGGAGCTAGAAACCAAAGAGGAGGGCAAAGGCCTTTGGACCTCCACACCTCTGAATGGGGAGGTGCCTGTCATCTGAAGACCAGTGAATCCCAGTACTGATGGAGAGTATATACGATTGAAGAGGGAAAGCTCATCAGTCTGCACGCTTTTCTCTTGCTTGTGTTTCTTCATAAGCTGTCCCACCAGCCCATACTGTATTTAATGCAGGATCCGGGGTGCAATGCCTTACGGGTGAGGCACTAGCTCAGGACTGGACAAACTTGACTTCTACCATTAGCTGTGCCGTATCTGCCTTTCAGAAGCTTTGCTGACACTTTTGTTTAGCTGGAAACTTTTAAATGTTTCTTCAGAAGGAAAAGTTCAGCTTGTTTTTGTAAGCATAAACATTGCAATCAGGGATTAGAGAACTGTTTTCTCTGACCAAAGATCTCTCCTTCTAACAGAGGGAGTAATGATTGTTCCTCCTTTCCATCGTGTGTTTGCCTGCTCTGTTTGGAGTGTGAACTCTTCAGGACGAGGGTTGTCTCTTGCTCCGGATTTATACAGCATATGATAAGTGAGGCTCCACTGGTGTTTATGCTGGGCGGTAAAGCAAATAACGTAGGGTGCTGGAAAAGTCTTTTGTAAGCGGGCTCTTGTCTCCTTTCGGCTCTAGAAGGAGAGGAGGGAAACAGATCATTGCCAGAGGGACATCTCATTTCTCAGCACAGTAAAATTGGAAAAAGGGAGCTGAGAACACCTATATTGGGTGATCTAGAACATGTATTTCTTGCTTCATCCCCTGCTGAGCTTGGCTCCTACTCAAGCAGCTTCACGTAGACACCGATCAAAGAGGCATTGCAGAGCGGTGTGTTCAGTGAGTTTTCATTTCCTTTTAGAAATTAGGCCAGATTGTTTCTGTTATATTAAAAAAAAAAAAATCCTGTATGGGATAAAATAAATGATCGACATCAGTTTCTGTTGCTGTGATGGGAGAGTCCCCAAGAGTCGGGCAGGAATGGAGAGTGTTTCCTTCACAATAAAAGCTGCCCGAGTCTTTGGTGTGAAAGGGCAGCTTTTGTCTTCCCCTCCCCTACCGACTAAAGGACATTAAAGCTGTTTCCCCTTTCTCTCCCAGGAGAAAACCTCTGTCAGATTTTGGATGCTTGTTCAAAACTTCAGTCAAGATTTTCATAAAGCTTTTTAAAAGCACTTCATTCTTTTCCTACTAACACCTCTGAAGGCTTTCAGCATGTTATTGCCCTTTCTGCTTGGAAAACGTAAAAAAGATTTTTTCCTAATGTACAGGACACTGGGCTGGGATACAGGAGCTATTAGTATCTTCCCTGTCTCTGGAATGACATTAACCATGTTTCTTCTCTTTGTAAAGCACCGAAGGTTTAGCAGTGCCAGGTGTTATTTCAGTTGTTACTGTAGAGTCACTCTGAAGTGAGACTTGGTGTTATGGCTGTCTTCCCGCTGCTCTTCCCAATTCTTGGTAGCAGTGCAGACGTTTCTGCACTCCTGAAGCAGTAATGACAGCAGCTTTCCAGCCTGCCCTGGAGGTGACATCACGGTGCTGCATGACAGCCTTAGGTCCTCTACTGCAGTTAACGCCTGGAAAGGCTCCCGCAAGCTCTTCTGCATGGCACAGGGACTGGTGGACTGCCTCGAGTCCCGAGAGCAGTAGCTGATAGAGCACAGGGCTTTTGTTTGCTGGAGTAGCGAGTGCAGAACCAGATTAAACAGACTATTGAGGCTTCCTACTTTCCAGTGAAGTCTGTAGGAGTTAGGACAAATCCTTCTACTGAACCCAGGCCTACTAAAGCCAAGCGCTTGATGCATATATTTAACAGAAGTCCATCCCTCTTAGGCATAGCGTGAAGTCAGCCCATTTAAACACATGCCTGAAGTTAAATCCATTTACTGCCGTGGTAACAAGCATGCGTGCTGCCCACCTCTCTCTCCCTATGAATCAACAGTGCGTTAATTCATCAGCCACAATACATGAGCACATTTATTAGATGCACCTGGTACTTCATTCATCACTCCTGAACGTCAGTAGTCAAAGCTTTTGAGGATCCGTGCACTTTGGGGTTGTTATTCCAGGTTACCTTTCTGGAATAGCTAATGTATGCTGCAAATGCCAGTGCAGTAAAGTGAGAAACTAGGAAATAAAATCTTAAACAAAAATAAGAAGATTGGAAAAACCAAACCAAACCAAACACACCGAAAAACCAATCCAAACCAAACACACCAAAAAACCTGGTGCATAGTAGCATTTCTTGGAAAACAGTCAGAAATAAGCCATAGTTCCATTGAAATACCAGTGAACTGATTTATGTTTGCTTCTGTGTTAGAAGCATCAAGGATGCCTAAGATAAAAGAGGGGACTTAAAATCCCAGACTCTGTCTTAGCTTTGTCTCTCTGTATGATTGTCTACATGCTTCCTTGGGCAGAATTTTAGGAGCTTGGTCTTAGGCAGCAATCTCAGTAGACAATAGCAAAGTAACTCTGGAGGGTGAGTCATTTCCTCTGTGGCATGACCATCGCTGGAGTGGTCATCCCTGTTCGCTGACTGTTAAAGGAATGTGCATGTACCTAGTTTATATGAACCTTTTTGTTAGATAGGATCTTCCCTGGGATTGCGTGCATGCCTTAGAGCAGTGTGTTCCTTTGTAGGCCAGCACATATCTGAATGTTTGGGTAGATTTAAGGAAATGAGTAGATTTAAGGAACTAGCCCATGCTGTTTGCTGGGCCAGACTTTGCCATCCCTCCCCTCTTCTCTCTAGCAGTACCTACAGTCCAAGAGATGGGTCAGCTTTGTCGTGTGACAAAAGGATTCCCCAGTCACAGTCTGGCTTTTCACAGCCTGGAACGGTTCCATAATAACTTGTGAATGAAAGCATATATATATACACGCACACCTCCCTATGTATGAGGAATGCCTCTAATGTGTCCTGCTTCAGATTTCTTGATATCTTTATATTTTACAGTATCTTCCCGAGGTGCTTTTCCATTGTACTCCAACTGCCAGCATTACTTGTAGCATTTTCTTGGCCTTGTACTCTGGCAGGGAAAAGGAGGTGTCAAGGCACAGCTGCCTTGCTTTCTCTACCAGCGTATTTGTCTCAAAGACCACAGGGTAGAATTTTAACATGTCAAATGTGTTGCATGTTGAAAGGTCATTTAAAGAGCCTGCTCTTTTTCATATTACCATTTCTTGATAAAATAGCAAGGCGTTTCAAAACAGTGACTCCAGACACCGTCCAGGTCTTCAACAGTTGTCAAGAAGCAAGTTGCCAATGTTTTACACTTAGTGTCCCGATGGGCACCTGAGCTGTCTGCCCTTTCTCAGCTGTTCAGGTGTAACTGAGTTTTAGGCTGTTGATCTCACTATGGGTACAAGCAGCACAGTTTTTTCTCGGTGTAAGTAGTCGCGGTGAATCCCTATGGGAAAGTCGTACTGATTTCATATAACTGTGTGTATTTAGGGGCTAGTCACGCTTTGTCTCCATAGAAGATTCACTACATTAGTGTTAAAATTCTCTTTTTTTTTTTCTTTAAAATAAAAGTTGTTTTCCTGGTTTGAATTGACAGCCATTATTCAATAAGTGTTAAATACAGCTCATTGGATTATTCCATGGTTCAGTGTTTCCATGAGCATACGTATTGTTCTTCCAAATTTTGATTAAAAAAAAAAAAAAGGAATGAAAACAGACATTTCAAATGCTTCAGCCCTTTCTAACCAGCTCTAAGACTAGGAGAAAGATTTCAAAATGTCAGTGGAACTTTTGCAAACTATTTTAGCAGGCATGTTTTCCTTGTTTATTTTTCAGCTTGGATAAGTGGCAGTTCCTATCTAATCATAGTTCTAGCTGTATAAAACCCATAGATATTACACAGAATGATAGCTAAATTGTAGCAGAAACTGACAAAATAAAGATAAAACAAACCAACAGCAGAATTCAGGCCACTGTGGATGACTGTAGTAGGATTTATTGTGCGTATATGCTTTGTCCTGGTCTGACTCACTAGGGCTTCCTCAAAGCCTCGTTTACCGCGGTGACAGCACAGTCAGAGCAGACGAAGACAGGATTTGCAGTTCCTCATTAAGTGTCTCAGTTTGACTCTTCGTAGCTATGGCTGAGCCCAGAAAATTCAGTTCATATTTGTCTGGAATATTTCGATGTTTGTTCAAATATAAGGAAAGGAATTAATCCAACCAGATTATTATTTTTTCTTTTTGAGGGTGGTGGTGGTGTTCTGGTTTTGATATCAGAAGAGGGCTTATTCCTGCAGACCTGCCAGGCAACACTGGCTTTAGCGAGAGGCGTTACCTGAGTGACAAATATAAGATTTGGCAAATCAAAACCTTTTAAGTCATTTGGACTGTTTTGCTGCTGGGATACACAGAATGCTAGCTGGCCACATTGGCTGCCTTGCAGAGAAACAGATGTGGTAGGGTAACGTAGATTGGCCTTTGCAAATTGTCCTGGGGGGGAAGTAAAAATAAATTCTGTTTAAAAATAAAAAAATCCTCAGAACAAAATAGTTAAAAGGCCACTTTAATTTGTTTTGTATTTTTGCAAACTGATTTTAGAGTATTCTTAATGATAAAATACCTATTTCAATATAGGGGCAAAAGGGGCAGACAACAATTAGACATAAAAGGCCTTATATCCCCTACAACTTCATGGCAGCAAAGAGCCAGGATTACATTTTCTAAAGCACTGAATATCAGCAGGTTCCATTTTGCAGATGATGGATGTGACTTTATGCTGTCTGTCTAGAGGAACAGCACCAAACGTACAGCTTCATCTCCTCAAATGAGCTTTTATTTTGTGTTGGGGTCCATTCCAAGTTCCATTTCCAGAGATGTCTTGGGTGAATTCTTCTCCCGTGTGGACTACCTCTCTTTTGTTGCCAAGTGTCAGAGATCAGGTTGTCTTGATCAAAGTTCTCCAGAAATTCCTTCTACACCAGAAGAGAGTTTGGAAAATGCTCTCAACCATTTTTCCATTACTCTTCCCGTTATGGTATGATGGGAGATCATCTGGCCATTGAATTACAGTGACTTAAGCACGCGTCCAGTCTTCCCATCCTACAGGTCAGTCTGCTCTTGAATGTGTCCTTAATCTGGCATTGTGATCTTGACACTTGGGTGGGGATTTTTAAACGTCTGGCTGTGACATCTAGAACATCTCAACCAGGCTTAAGTCAGGACTGCCTGCTTGCTTATCTCGGAACAGGAGGACACTGGGGAGGAGTGGTATAGGGAAGCTGGCACGCCTCCGGAAGCCAGGAACATCTGCTTTGGGTTAAATCTAAGCAACAAGAAATACTGCACATTCGGTTTTGATTGCTATATTGAGCTGGCTTGTGCAGCAGTTTGTGTTGTTAATCGATAACAGAAAATTGCAAATGCCTTTTTAAATGGGGGAACAATCCCAGTAAGAGAGGAAAGGCTCTTCTAGAGTTAATGGCTTTTGATGTGGAAACCCCTGTATGTTGTTGCGATGGTGCGTATGTTCAAGTCTCCTTGAAAAGCTCGTGGCAGGATTATCCTGACTCGGCACTGCTAAGAAGAGCAGGATAACCTGAGTCGTGGGCCCACAGAGACCTTGCTTCAAGTTTTCTGCTTGGAATAAACTTTAATTTTAACATTGCTTTCCGGTTTATTCTGCAAGAGGCGAAAAGAGTTGCAAAGAAAGGGAAATGCTTAAACTGCAATGAAATACTGTGTTGTGAGCTCTTTTTTAAATGTTTTTTTCAGTCTTCACAATACTCTGAGGAATATTACATTAGTTTTGATCTGAAGTGAAATAAGTGTTTTATGTAATTCTGAGATTCAGAAAACTGTGACAAAATCTGTAAGTCTCTGGGAAGGGAACTAGAGGTCATTGCAACTCCTTTGCGATGAGGTGGTGGGGTGGGTGCCACATTCAGATGTATGAGGAGCGAGGAAAACTGCATTTTGTCTGAAAAATAAACGGAGTATGGCAATGGCCTCTGGGGCATGTACTTGCCTGGAAGCAGGATGCACAGGCGAGGGACCGTGGAGGGGGGAGGTTGCGTTAGTGGTGCTCACAGGCGCTCTGTGTTTCTCTTCCAGTCAGATGGGACCATCCTGGCTATTGCTTTGTTGATCCTCTTCCTCTTGCTGGCGTTGGTTCTTCTCTGGTGGTTCTGGCCTCTTTGCTGCACAGTGGTAAGTGACAGAAATCATTAGCACAAAACAGCAATTCAGTGTTGCCTGAATGTAAGAAATGAGTGGGAAGGAAGCAAAGTTTTCCAGTAAGAAAGAGCACGGGACTGGTCACTGAACAAGACGGCGTTTCTTCCATTGCTGGCACTGTTTTGTGCTTCTATTTCATCTGCCTGACCTTTGGATTATACCCATGAAATAGCAATGTTGCTAACATACAGACCTCGTAAGGAGCCTTTTAGTCTTATTCGTTGGCCACAAAATGGAAATGGTTTGCAGTAGCGTATTAGTTGCCGTGCCTCTTTGGGAAGGAGTGGCTTTTCTGGCTTTTCTAATTCCTGGGTCAGTGTCCCAGTGCTGGAGGGCTCCTGTAGAAGGAGCTCCATGCTGAACCCAGGCTGGAATCCTTGTTCTGCCTTAGGTACAAGGAAAAGACATTTCTAAGTCTGCAGATTTTTGCAAGATTAACTTTTTTTCCTGGCCCACCATATCTGAAAAGCACATTGAAATATCCAAACGACAGTTTCAGTAGAAGTATGACTGTGCTTCACTGAGCAATATCTTTCCTCTGTGATTTTCACAGAATATTCTGCGGCGTTAAAAAGCACAGTCACAGAGTTAATAATTAAAAAAGACAGACAGAAATCAGGAGAAAACAGGAGAGAAGGAAGAGGTCAAGGGAGACAAGAAGGAAATCACAGGACTAGAGAGAAGCTTTTCTCTCACACGTGACCCTGCTGTTTGTCTGCAAGGAGCTGCCATACCCCTGTACATCTCCGATCTTCCCCTAGGACTGCCCTTTCCAATGAAGTTCAGGACAAAGGCTGAATTATTGTTGAACATACAATACAGTGAAGCTCTGCTCTTGCTTTGGGTCTTGTTTGTGCTTCAAATATAGAACAAGAATTAGGGATGTACAAATGTCAGCAAAATTGGAGTCTGGTTTTGGTGACTGGCTGCGTGTAATGTTTCAGATGCCGCTTTCAAGACTGCCCAAACTGGCCCTAGTTTCTGGGTCACTGTCATTATTCCTGATTTAAATCACTTGCCCAGTGCTGTAAATTTGCACCATATTGTACAAACCTACGATCCGGTGCTGAGAGCTTTGGAGCCACAAACTGCAGGAGCGGTCACATTTGAGGATGAGTCTTTGTGGTGAGATGTATTTCTCTATCCAGAACAAGGATGGAAATCTCGCAGGAAAGATCTTAGTTGTCTATTTCTGTTTCTGGCTGGAAATGCTAGGGGTAAAATTCTTCTTTACACAGTAGTTTGGCACCTCTGTCCTGAGATGAAAACCAGAAGGGAAAAAATATTTATTTGGACTTTTCAGAACAATAAAAAAATCAGTTCTAAAAACAGACGAAGGATTAGCAGTGTGGTAGGTTGCTCGGAGTTATTCGTGTAAACTAGATGGCACGTTCGCAGTGAAGTTGGGCCAACTCCTTTGCTGGTGCATTTGCATAGAAGTCAATGGAGATGTGCCCCGTACAGTTGTTTACACTGGGATTTGGTGGAGGATTGAGGCGATAGAGAGGAAAGGCTCCGAGTGATGTTGCCATTTCAAGGTTCTGTCACAGGAGAAAGATGAAGCTGATAGGAAAAAGGCATAAAGAAAACCAGTACGGCATGGGGTAAAGGGAACATGGAGCTATGCATTGTGAGCTGTGGGTCTGCTGCAGTGGAATGATATGAGGATAGTGGTCATGTAACAGCGTTCTTGAAGTGTGAGGAACACAGTCCAGATAAGCAAGGCGAGTACAGCAGAGATAGGGAGTCTCTTGTCCACATGAAACTTCATAAGCATAATATTTTCCAGATTTAAATTCTGTACTTAAAAAATTTGTTGCAGATAAAAGCTTTTCCTCACCCTCTCTCTCCTTTACCTCCCACATTCCCTCCTAGCAAGGTCTCCGAGCGGGGACTATCTCACTGATATTTTCCAAATGTAAGTCAAACACATCCCTCTACTTGCTGGAAAGATTTTAATTCAAGAACCTGTATGAAATCTCTTCTGTCTCTCTGGGATGGCAGTCCGGTATGCTTGACAGTAGATCAGCAGCTGTGATACCTCACTGTGTATTGCTTACCCAAAGATTCTGTGAAATTAAAGATAAATCCAGAGGGGCGTACCCAGCCTGTTTCGCTTCGGGTAGGGAGAAGAGAGCAGAGCAGTGCTTATTTGCTAGTTTGGTAATGGCACGTTAAGGAATGCAGTGTTGTCAGAAGCACAGAGTGAATTAAGGGCAGAGGAACTGGCTTGCACAACAGACAAGAGAGGCAGGCAAGCAATAACCTCTAACAATCAAACCGCAGACCCAGAGACACTGCTGTGGATTCGAGCCCAGGGACATTTCAGAGATAATGCTGTATGTGTCCAGGCAAAAAGAAAAAAGCACAACAAACTCTTTTCTTACCAAGTATAAATTTGTTTCTGAGTGACAAGCACATTTCTAAACCCTGAAATTCCTCTTGGCGTGCTTTTTAATTAAATAGGAATCATTATTATCCGGCAGTTCTTCAGGAAAGACACCAAGCCAGCTTCATCCCTGGAGTAAATGGACTGAAGTCAATAGACTTGCTCTGGAGATTGATCTGGAACCCAGTGTCTCCTTGGCATGCGCCCATAAAGAAATGCTGTTGCCAAGTGTATCCAAGTTTATTGGTCTCAGAAGTATTCTGGGGTGAAGCCTGGAATTTACCATTCAGTTTACAGTAGATGCAATTGTTGCTTAGTGGATCAGAACAATAATTAGGTTTCTGCTGTGCCTGATACCAGCACAGGCAAATTTTCCCTTGATGTCTGTGGGGGAATATTACAAAAGCATGGGAGCCAGGTGCTAACCTTTCAAAAGGTTTCAAGGATGTTTATTCAGCAACAGCAGAAAACAAAGGCAGATAATTCTGCTAAGCGAATATCCTCAGCACTGTACACGTTAGAAGGATGATGGCAAATACAAAGAACACCTGTAGCAGGACGACCCTGCTGTTCCTGGGCAGAACACATCTGCAAAACAGCAGCAGGTGCCAGATCCTGGCCTCATTGATGTTAGTGGCTTTTGTTGTTGCCTTCCCAGTCCTTCTCTTTCCTGAACACTGCATAACCTGAAGGAGTCCAAGTGATCATAGTAGTAACCGTGTTTGCAAGAGGCTATTTAGGTGCCCAAGGGTGAAATTGTTCCGGGCAGGAGGCCAGCATAAGGCTTAAGTTTAATATTGATGTGAACCAAATAGATTTTAATATAGATGTAAACCAAATAGATAATAAGCCTCTAAAACCAATTTAAGGAGGATTTTGCAGGCACATTGGTAAATCGGCTTGGAAATGGGGCTGGCCAAAGTGTTTTGGACGTATAGTGAAGGTGTAATTAATACAATAGTTGGAAGGCTTGTCTGTGCTGGGGCAGTTTCCCTGTGCCAATATGCAGCACCACACTGAGCAAGTGGCTCCCACAGACGCTTAGAACTGGCAGACTGAGGGAATTGTGTTTGGGCTGTGCACCTGAACAGGATCCGCATGAAAGATTAGCCCTGGCTTAGCTGAAGGAGTGGCCACGGTCAGCCTGCCCCGAGCCTCGGGCTGCGCCTTAGCTGGGGGAGTCCAGGGGATAAAATGCAGAGGGTATGACTGGAAATATCTCCCTGGTGCAGCTGAGACTCAAAGCATTTCCCACATGCTGGTCCATCACATTTTTACATTACAATTTTATGAGGTAAACATGAGTCTTTGCCTCCCTTATGTGTCCATACAGCGTGGCCTGAGGGAGGAGGGCATGAGAAGCTGGTCTGTGTTAATTGCCTACTTAGAATATATGCACCGTCTTGCCCATCTTTATACTGCAGCTTTTTAAAATACAGGGGTGTGGCTGGAATGTAAATGAGGTGTTGGTATTTAAGCATCTAACACCAGTTTTAACTTTAAAGCTGCTTTCTGGAAGGAAGCATGGAAGAACACAGCAATTTGTTTGGCTCTCGGTCTGTACTGCAGCTGACCAGAAGTTTTGGAAACAAAAAAGCTGGATGGAGAAAATACGGAAAATATATATTAAAACCACATGAAAATCATGGCTAAACTGGAGGAAGAGGAGGGGAGGAAATGGATAGACTCTACAGCAACCCTGAAGAGTCGTATAATTAGATGGTGCATGATGCTTGATGGAGATTACTTACAAGGGTCCACATATTCTGATTCCCACCCGCTCCCATGTGCGTGAGGCACAGTTTTTCTGCAGTTATGATGATTCTGTGAGAAGGGAGCACGGGGTCGTGATTCATCTGAAACACTATTGAGACAAACCAAGAGAAAGAGACACAAATGTGCAGGCAGAAATTGCTTGTGGACCCTGCAGTCCCTGCCTTCGATTTGGATCTGAGCTATTGAGGCAAGCACTGCCGTGTGGTAGAGTTTCACTGAATTTATTGGAGCTTGATGTGGTGTGTAAAAATCCAGGCTCTGAATCCATGCATGCTGCCACAAATGAGTGTCTTCATTTATAGCAGTCAATCCCAAACATTTGGAGGTAGCGCTGTTATTGTAGGTTTAAAGTGGTGTAAATAACAGAACCTGAGTTCGCAATTGCTGTGCACGAAGGGCAGCAGGAGGATAAAAAGAGTCTTATTAATCATCCAGCAGTTCTCTGTTCCTCTCAGCCTCCTGTCAGTCAGACCAGGATGGTTTAGATATAGATATAACGGTCTATAGCTGTCAGTCTTTAAACAGGCTGGCATGGATCCTGAAAACAGCATAGGAGAGGCATTTTGCCTGGTCTAATGCCGTCAGCTCTACAGCAGCCCAGGTAGAGAAAGGGGTTGATAGAACAGTGCGTGTGCCGGGCACTGAGCTGGGGTGCTTTGACGTGCTGCTGCGACGTGTCCTTGCCAAAAAGCTAAAGCCAAATTCTCCAAAGTGTCCTTCAGTTCTGGGGTGTCCAAACTGAAAGATCTGCATGGAGTTGCCTTCTTGGAAAGCACTAAGCATTGCCTCTGAAAGTTAGGAAGGTACTGTTTGCCTTTAGATGATATGCCTAGGCTTCAGATTTCCAAACCATTTTACTTGCTAATGCGTTTCCTTAAGGCCAGATCCAAAGGCCAGTCATATTAATCCTGACCAGCTCCACCACCCTTTGCTCCAGGCCACAGCAGCTACTAAGGCAGAGGAGGCACTGTTGTTCTTTGCCCCAGTCCTGCATGGGAAGTAATTAAGTCAGTAAAAATGACTTCTTCCTTTGGTTTTTCCCTGGCCGCCTCTCACCTCTTCCGAAGAAAGCTGGCTCAGCCCTGCTAAGGAGCAATAGGTCTTTGGGACATACTTTTGGTCTTACTTAACCAGAAAATTCACTAGCAATCAGTGAGTAAGAGCAAGAGTAAGAGCATGTAGCTGAAGGTAGCTGTGGTGTTTTCCTTTAGTCCAGAAAATGAATTTCATTTATGTAGTCTTCCAAAGAAAGTGTGACAGACACTTGGAGCAAACCCCACTGACTCTGGCCACTGAAATAGCCTAGGAAAAGGAATGACCTTTGCAGGTGCTACATTTTTTTTCATGCATTCCCTGGAGAGCTGCATGTCAGCCCCATTCAGTTGCAAACTGAACAAGAGTTAGCCAAATGCGGGGCTTTTTTTCCCTCCATGATGCCATGTCTTTTCATAGGTGGATGACTTTGACTTGTGCTATTGAATGTGGTTTGTGCACGTCAGCTTGAAGTCTTAGGTGTGAAACAGCCTTGTCTCCTAGTTTTAATGAGTTAAAATTGAGATTCCTGGGTCTGCTTCCACGCTGACAAGAGAGGTTAACTTAAAAGTATGAGTTAGCTTTCCTGTTGGACTTCATTTACCTCTTACTAGTATGTCTAGGAAGAAGAATGTATTGTATTGCAGATGAAGAAATAATGACAGGCTTCTGTTTGTATTAGAAACTTTGAAGCATAGACCAAATCTCCAGGGATTTAATGGGTACTTAAACACAGCAGATATGAAACAAATTAAAAGGAAATGTTCCTTTATCCGACTCATAACTAAACTATGCAACTCTATCACAGGACTTCAAGGAGGTCAAAACTATAAATATATAAGGAAAAAAAATAGATGGGTCAGATGTGTCATATTTAATGCTGTAAAAAAAAAAAAACAAACCAAAAAAACAATCCTGCCTATTAGGACAGCAAAGATATATATTCTGTATTTTCCAGAAGGTAAATAAGGACAAAAGCTCTGCTCAGTTAAGTGCATGCTCCCTTCCCAAATTTTAGTCCTAATTAGAGGTGAGGTCCTTTCTTATTTTGTTCTGTTTTCTCATGTTGCCCTCACTTCAAATGATGGTCTGTTCCATCTTAATGCAGATACACCTCACTGACAAGAAACATATTGCCCCAACTTATCATATAAAACTCCAGGGAGTTGAATATGATAAGTGCTTGCTTGACACTGTAAAGTGGTGGAGTTTTCTGGTCTCCCAAGATGGAATACATCCTAGACACATTCCTGGAATATGCAAACTTTGGATTCAACATGTGCTTTCTTATGCCTGAATGGCTACAGGAATTTCAGGGCAGCAGAAAACCAGGCCTCTCCAATGCTATTAAACTTCTAGGAGGTGGCTAATGGCGTTCCTCTGCTTTTACACTGGGTTATTCATCAGAAATCAGCTGCTGCTCCTTGCATCTGTGACATCAGGGTAGGTCAGCTAGTGGAGACCTGTGTCTGTCAAATGCATGTTGAGATCTCTGATGAAAGGCGATAGAAAGGCAAAGAATTGCTTTACTGTCCTGAATTCTCACAGCTAAGCGTGTAGAAGTGCTGACAACTACTCTTGAAATTCCTTCCTCTGCCAAGAAAGCCAATGGCCACCTCTCCATCCCGCAGGCCTTTACTACTTGAAATCAAAAGACTGCATTGAAAGGTTTTTATAGCATGGCGATGATCTAGAAACCCTCAGGTATTCCTCACCTAGAGAGCAAATATGGTTGCTGAACGGTCATGTTTTTCTTCTTTCAAACACAGGGACAGGAGATAGAGTTTTGCAGCAGCAATCACAGAAAAGACTTGGGGTTATCAAAACAATTGCAGCACACATGAACAAACACTTCAGCCTTGCCAAGCTAAACGAGCCGAAGCATTTTGCTTGGCCAAGCATGCTCCCAGCTGATTGTGTTCAGCAGGTCCATGTGTGTCATCTGGCAAGGCAGAGAGAAGGCAAGAGGTGCAGCCCAGAACAAAACGTGGCGGACTCGAGTCTTCTCTGCCAGTGTGGGCTGTGTCCTCGCTGGGTTCCCCGTAATGGCATTTTCTTTCTTAAATTTGAGTAATTGTTTCTATTTGTGCAAAGTGAGCAGGTGTAAGGCACTGCTTTTCAGCTCTGGGACCCTGTTATTCCCACTTGGCGTTTGCTTTGCTCGCTTGTGTGAGATGGCACAAAGATCCCATTTGCTTGACAGCCTCCGGAACCCCAGAGGGAGGGTCTTGTGCATATATGGCTGTAACTCTTAAGAATCTGAAAGGGAGAAGGAAAAGATTTGTACATTTTGTAGACCAGAACTTTCCAGACCTGGGCACTGAGACAGAAAATATATCTTTTGTAAGGCTTAGACTTTGAAAATTTGTACAGGCTCAAAGGCAGGGAAGACTAAACTCTCCCCATCTCTGGACTTGTCCAAACTAACCAATCTATGTTGCCAACTTATGGGGTGTTCAGTTGCTCCTAGGAGTGCATAGCACTTAAAAACGGAAGGAATCTCTTTTTTTTTTTCCTCTTTGACTGTGATAGAAAAAACTTAATCTGTTTATAGGAATCAGTTAGTTTGTGTGTGCGTATGTTATGAGAAGGAATGCAAATGTATGAAAAACACAGCCATCTTTTCATTTCCAAGTCTGTAATCTCAAAAGTTTCTAGTGATACTGGCTGAGAAATTGTGTTTGAATGCTTAGCTGGACCAAATATGTTGGACAGATTATTCTGATGTTTCACGCCAATGCAAATGAGAGAAACTCCACTGAAACCCATGATGTTCCACCACTATAGCGTTAGAGGAGGGAATAAGACCACTTCCAGTAGGTATATTTTGGGTCAGATATCTGAAATTTCCCAGCATCCAGTGAGTTTGGATTAGGGCTTTGGTTCAAAAGGAGGTCTGCTGACAAGCGTCACCCCTCACACTGACCAAAACATATCTGAAAATGTGGCTAGGAAAGTCTTGTGTGCATTTTGGTGCATTGTATACACTTTGTCAGTTTTTATTGTGTCAAGAGACATAGAAGAGATTATGCTCTCTCCATCCTAAACCAAGGAGCAGCGCTTGAGTAAACCGTGCTGATACCCATGGTTTCCTTTCCACAGAGCAGTACTCTGATGCAGACAACTTTTCATCCACTTTTCATCATTGAGGAAAGCGCTGGTATCCCCCAGAGCTGCAAGCACAAGCTAGGAATTGCAAGTTGCGCAGAGATGGAAGCTGTATCAGATACTCACCAGCTCTGCTGGTCAGCCTGAGCTCCTTTGGGGCATCTCCCTTCCTTTCTCCCTAATGTGGTCAGTGGCTTTACAGCCACAGCCTGGGCCATGGTTCTGCTGTGTCAGAACGAGTGATGTTGTGAGCAGGGCAGTGGATGCACGTACCATGCTCCTCAAATGTCATTTCATGCTTCCATGCTTAGGATATGGACCATGCTTAGGACGTGGACCTGTTGGAGCGGGTCCAGAGGAGGCCGTGAAGATGAAGAGAGGGTTAGAGCCCCTCTGCTGTGGGGACAGGCTGAGAGAGTTGGGAAGGTTCAGCCTGGAGAAGAGAAGGCTCTGGGGAGACCTTCTAGCCCCTTCCAGGCCCTAAAGGGGCTCCAGGAAAGCTGGGGAGGGACTCTGGATCAGGGAGGGGAGCCATGGGACGAGGGGGAAGGGTTTTACACTGAAAGAGGGGAGATTTAGGTGAGATCTGGGGAAGAAATTGTTTGCTGTGAGGGGGGTGAGCCCCTGGCCCAGGTTGCCCAGAGAAGCTGTGGCTGCCCCATCCCTGGAGGGGTTCAAGGCCAGGTTGGACGGGGCTTGGAGCAACCTGGGCTGGTGGGAGGTGTCCCTGCCCAGGGCAGGGTGGGTGTGGAACTAGGTCATCTTTAAGGTCCCTTGCAACTCTAACCATTCTGTGATCCCACATGCGCTTTGTGCTTCTGTGCATATAAACAAAGATTCAATGTTGATTCCTAAAGCACAAAGATTCTTTAGCAGAAGTTCCCCATAGGGCACTGTAGGCCACCAAAAAAAAGCCCTGTTGCCCAGGAACAGGTAGTGGCAGAGCTCTACAACCATCATTGCTCTGGGCTGAGATACAAACAAAGGACTGATCCAGCCCCGATCTCCTCCTTGCCAGAGGCACGTGCTCTTCATTAATGGCCACATTGCATGACTCGGTGTTTGCAGAGGAAAATAAAAACAGTGAGCTCATCAGAGAAGGAAAAACACGAGTGAGAGGAATTGTTGTAAATATTTATATCTTCAGGGCCTTTAATGTGATTGTCATTTTCCCTTTCTGCATTTAAATAGCCAAGCTGTTATTGTGGGGGACTGTGGTGATTTTTAATTTTTAAGCTTACACACCTGTACCCCATGCTGGGCAGCCTCTACACCTAATACCCAGTCCTGAGAGGAGCTGAGGATACTCAGCGCTGTCTCCACAGGCACTCCAGCACCCTGACAGCATCTGACTCGTGGCCTGGTGCGTAAAGAAAGAGCTGCCTCATCCAGGTGGACTTAAAACTACTGCAGAAAACCCATTCCTGGGGCAATTGCATTGACATTACTGGCTGGATTCAATCTGTTGACTGCAATGGCTGTGCATTGGGGCGCGTCTCGTGTAAGGGAGAGAGATTTGACGTGCCTGTATGCAACTGCTTTCCCTTTGGAAGGCTTTCTGTTGCTCTTGGAGTGGAGGGCTGTGATAATAGCCAACTGCCTGCCGAACCCTAGATGCAAACTTTTTGCATGAAATAATAGCTTCACGCCTACATAAACTTAAATTGTTTCTATGGAGAATATCCTGGACCAGTCTAAAACCTCACCCTGCTTGCTTCATTACAGATCCTCAAATGTATGTGTATTTTTATTTTTTTTTTAAACTTACGAGAGAGAACTATATTAGCCTGACAATGTGAAAAGCATTTTTCATGAGAGCATGAGGTGACACAGCCTTTCAGAATGAAGTACGAGTCTGGGAAACAGAGGCTGGGGGTTTATTACTGCTTTGCAATGTCTCCAGGGCATTTTACTCCACCTTGGTTTCACTTTTCAGTCTTTGTTCAGGCTGCAAATTATTTAAGGCAGGTTCTGTACACGTGTGCAGTGACCAGTAGAAGGAGACGCTGATTTTAGCATGGTTGTTCAGGTGAAACAGTGATTGCTATCAGTGTTGCTTAGAGCCAGCGCTGACTATGCCTCCTACTGGGATTAGGAGGCTGGAGAATCAAGGATATACGACTTTGCTGTTACCTCACCTAGGACAGGGGTCACCTAATTGAGCAACGTGCGTCTGGAGCTGTAATTAGGAAACATCTCTATGGCAGGGCTTTGGGACACCTCCTGTTTCCCCTCTTGCTCTCAGTGACTGTGACACCAGTAGCGCACACAGCCACCCTGTAATCATGCAGTATTGCAATGAAGTTCAGAGATGTTCACAGTGGCATATCCTGGTTTTTTTGTTGTTTGGGATTTTCTTTAAGTGACGTTTGAATTGTGCTAAAGAACAAAGTATTGATTTACTCTTCTGTTTCTCTTTGAATCTTCTAGATCATCAAAGAGCCCCCCCCACCTCCTGCAGAAGACAGCGAGGTGAGTAACGCTGACCACCTGATTTCCTCAGTGTTTAGGACAAGATTTTGTTCAGTCTCCTCGCAAGAGTTCTGCTGCATGGCAGAGCATGGACCTTTTAAACCTTTGTGCTCAGCTCTATCCTTAAAGCTAAACCTAAAGTGGTTTAGCTAAACTGGGGACTTTGTAGATGATGTCTGCCACGTGTGTTCCACTGCTCTCACTTTGCTTTCTACAGAGGTAGAGATGTGCTTTTATTTATTTAGGAGTGACCGTAGGTCTATGTATACAGTACCTCCACGGAGCGGGTAGGGAAGGAGGACAGCGGCAGGCAATAGTTCCACTTGGTCAGAACAGCACAACAGAGTTAGGCTGTGGTTCACAAAAAAGACAATTCTTAAGTGTATGTTTAACTTTGAAGTTAATGGAACCTAAACATGTGCTTAACTGCCTTCCTGGAACAGCACGGTAATGATTTTGATGGTTTAGCATATATAGCAGATCTTGGCAGCTGAGCAGTAACTTATGATGCTGATCCCTTGGACTACAGTTGCTGTGAACAAAGGCAGCCCATAGTCTTTGCAATGTGTCTGAAGACAGCGCGTCATATTCTGAGCAGATGTAAAACCCCAGCAAAATCATCTTGGTATCAGAAGAGCTGCGCTAGCCGGGGAAGTTTTAATGGAGAGAAATGATAAAGCAACATTAAAACCTTCATCCTAATTCTGCTTGCTCTTTTTAGATGAATCTAGCAACAAATGGTTTAAAGCTATGTCACCATTACTGAATTAGTAGACTATCCCCAGCAATATGCCCTGTTTTTCATCTGCCTCTTCCTGTGTCCTGCTTCCAGCACGCAATGAGTCCCTCCTTTGCTTTCACTGTTTTGCACATGGGATTTAATTGAAAAGTCACTGGGCTGTGTTCAGGGCGCATTGATGTCAATGGGAGTTTTTCCATTGACTTCACTGGGATTTGGATCAGTTCCTCTTAACTATGCAAGTAAGAGAAGACTTAGATCTGTGCTCAGAGTGATTTGGTTGGTTAGTTCGCCTTGCTTATTGCATCTGGAGACAAATTCATTGCCTGCTTCAGCTTGCAAATGGAAAAGCTTGCTGAAGTGATCCTCTCTGTGGTCTCCGTAAAGTCTGGCCCAGTGAGCGTTCTCTGTGCTAAGGCAGGCAGAGACGGCCTTAAGGCTCAGTCCTCTGCCACACTTCCGAGGTGGAATCCAACCTACCTTCTGCCTGCACTGAGTGCAGAGAAATAGTTGAGGGCGTCTGAAGCCAAGGCCAGAACTAGAACCTCCATCTTGGTGTCACTTCAAAACAAGCCTGAGGCAAAACTCCAAATCTGAACATTCCTGGACCCAAGGGATCCAGTGCTCCCCGCGCGTCTGTACATGGGCATCTGGCCTGTTTTTCTAAGTGGACATTTCTGTGTAAACCCGCTATCTTTGTTAGCTTCTACCCTCTTGAATGAAAAGGAAAACATTAACTTAAAATTGCACGTGCTTTGTTTTGCATCGCACATTCCTCCAAGCCAAGGGATTCAATTGCTGAAATTAATTAAAATACATCATTCTGGAATGCTGGCTCACTGGCCAAGGACTGGAAGGGGAAATTACATCTCTGTGCTAAGAGGGGAAGTGTGCTTCACTATAAGGAAGCCTTTTATCAAACCGGTAAGTGCTGCAAAGCAGATCAGTTGCTGCAAAATAAGCTAGTTATATTTGCCAGACCAGTTATATTTGCCTCAGGTTAAGTTTAGTTAAGCTGGTGTAAAGATATTTCTGGACATGTTATATTTTCTCTTGGCCCTTACTCTGACAGAGAGGAACAATCTGCGCAGCTCTTTGGATGAAACAGTCCTCAATTCATCTGTCCGTTTCACAATTTCCCTTTAGCAATGTATTTGCCACTGGCTTTTTATTTTAAACTAACCTGGTCTTGTACTGTGGATAACGAGGGGTAAATCCTCCTCGTACAAAAGCAGAATGTTGTTCTGCCTGCTCTCAGGCTTGCTCCCCATAGATGACAGCTTTAAACGCAGACTTGTCCAGGCTTTGGTTGTACCCAGAGGAGGGCCCTGCACAGTGCTTGAAAAATTGCATTCGTCTTGTACCTGTAGTTTACCTGCTTCCCCGTTAATACAAGAGGAGAGCTGTACAATCTTTTGGATATTATTCGTACTGGTTTGGGACCCTGGGCTTGGGGGGGCTTTGGTTACAACAATGTGCCAACATCGTAGGGACTGGTGTGGTGGTATCATTTCACATGTACTTTCCGCCAGAGCACATCCCCCTAAGCTCAATACTCGGTTATCCTACAGCCATCTTATACAATTATACAACATCTTATACAATTAGCAGCCGAAGGTATCTTAACAAGGAAAATATAGTTTATACTGTTTAAGAAACTGTATAGCATCAGAGCAGTACTCAAAAATTAGTAAAGCTTGAAGCTGTAACTCGTACTATGCATTTTTTTCCTCGACAGAAGAGCTTCCCGATAGTGGAAAAATAGCAGAAGCTCTGAAAAGATGCATTTTATTGGTGCCATTTACTCTTATAGAGCCTGGTCCACAGAATGGGATTGGCAGTAGTATGATGTTTTCACAGAAGGCTGGACGCTCCAGATTTTCTACTTTCCTGAAAACAAATAGAAGGTGGAGTTGCTATTCTGCAATCCAGTTTTTCTTAGTTGTTGCAGATAGCTTTCTCCCTTGCAGAAAACCTAGCAACTGCTCGTCTCCAGCATGCAAGAGCGCTAATCCCTTAAGCAGCAGCGTTACAGTTTCAGTAAGATTTTTTTCTTCTCCCAAAAAATCTTGGCAAAAAAAAAAGCTAAGAGGAATTCTTGCATCAGCAGATTTGGGAGCTGAGGCCCATATGTCTTTGCGCTGCAAGGAGAATGCATTATACTGTAACAATGAAGGGAAAGTAGCATTGCTGTCAAACCCGCCAAAGGTTTTATTGAACTCCGCTTTAAAGGCCTTTAGAGACATATTGGAGACACGCTCACTGTTGGTGAAGGAAATCATTATTGGCTAGAAACTTCCAATTAATTCATTCAGAAATTGCAAATGTCGTCAACTTACCGCTGCGCTCCTCAGAACAGCACGGGATCCTGGAAGAGGTTAAGCCCAGATGAAGGACAGATGGTTTTACTTAAAGCCAGGAAAGATTGAGTTAATGCCAATCGGAAGAGGTGAATGCCTTGAGGAGCCAGTGAGCACCTTTCTGGCCTGTGATTAGTCACTGATGGTGGATCAAAACCACATTCTTCTACCTCCAGTGGATAGGAAGGCTTTTTCTATCCCTGCTGGAGGAAGACACAGCTGCTTTTATTCATGTGTCCCATCACCTTCAGGCTGGGCTTATTGGAACATCTCTTACTGAACTCAGACCAGAAGCTTACCATGAGGCTGAAGCTGGTTCTCACTGTAGTAACCCATCTTCTACATCAAACAACCCCAACCTGCAGGGCTCTGTAGCTTCCAACAATTTCCTGTGCACTCCCTGACCCCTGCCAGAGGTCTGCAGCTAGTCAGTCCTGTGGAAGGACAGACTCTGATTGCAGTCAGAGGGGCATAAACTGGAGCCCTCCGGAGTATCCCCAAGGGGCACCCTCCCTTCTCATTGCTTCCTTGCCCTGTAAACGGAGACTAGGCAATGTTAAAATACGCGTCTGTATCTTCATTTTCTGTCATGGCAGCACTTTCTCCTGCAGAAGGGATTCAGGGAGAGTTCCCTGAAATGTGGCAAAACCAGGCAGATTACCAGATGACCAGAGTGTGCCCTTTCCTCACCACTCAGACCCATTTTTTCCATGCTCTTCTATCACCCGAGCTCCTCAGTCACCCCTGGCATTGCACCAGAGCCAAGCCACCAACCAGCCTGTAATTGGATAATTCTTATGTCTGTTGTCGTCTTACCCACATACACCAAAGCAAGCACACACAAGAAAGTCATGGAGACAAAGGACCATTCAGCAGCACAATCATGAGATGCTGAAGGTAATTATCACTGTCATGGGAAGCCAGCATGAAAAGGAGGAATTTAACTCACTGCATGGCAGCTACTGTTAAGCCAACAGATGAAACCACCTGTTCAGCTTGAACTAGTTTGATTTTTGTGAACTAATCTCTTTCTCCCACCACTGAACATGCATAAGGCCAGAGAATGGCTAAGAGGGATTCATCTGCTTGGGGAGCTGCTTGCACCCTCACTTACTGGTCTTTATTAATCTTTTCCAAATTGTTTCCCCTTCTCTTCCTGAAAAACCTTGCTGGGGAGATACCAAAGTAAGCTCCAGAGAAAGGATCTGATAGAAATTTTTTGTAGACACCAAGGCAGGAAATGCATTCTGTTATTCCTGAAATAAAGCCAGGTCACAGCGGTATGCCAGCTCTTTTCCTTCCCCTTTACTCCCCTTCTATAGTGAGTTGCGGAAATACGGGAGGAGAAGAAAAGGAACCTTTCAAGAGACAAGCATTTAGAAGAAAAAGATTTGGGATGTTATTGGCAACAGATGAGGTGTAGGTGTTATACCATGAAGGTGTAATATTACACCATGAAGTATTACACCATGAAGGTGTAATAGCCAAATTTCATGTGAAATATCTAGACAGTCCCAGGAAAGCAAACTCTGTTAGTGCAGAGGCTGTGAAAGTTGGGTTTAATCACATCACAGTTGCAACGGGAGCACTAGTGTTAATTCCCGTGACCTTCTAAGACCTTGTTTCATCTTCCCCATAGCTCAGTGTGTGAGCTAGAGAGTATGAATAACTCAGCATCCTTTCTTCATCAAAACGGGGGCTCTCTTAACCGTGCGCATGCGCCACCGCACTTGGAGGATGTAACTTCAGGCAGCATCTTTAAGAATCTATACCCTAGATAAACTGGGAGTTTCTGTGATCATAAGACCAGTAAAGGCTGGTTTTCTAAGCATTTATGTCTTGAGGATAAGCTCATATGTGATTTTTTTGGTGCCTCATGAGAGTTGAGCTCTTTCTTCAGCCTGCTCCTTAGCAGAGCACTAGAAGAGCATCTTAGGTGCTCTTGTGACCTGTGAGTCCTTTGTGACAACAGTTTGCAGGCTTGGGCCAGTGACAGGCAAAGTTATGAGAAAAACCAAAGCAATGTTCTTGCAAAACTGCTCAGGGACGATTAAGACCAGGCAGAGTTTGTGCAGTTGTGATTTAGATGCCTAGCAGAGCATAATGTAACAAGCAAAACCTGCCACAGCAGGGAGGAAATATTTCTTGAGAACCGAGCAAGGTGTCCTCAAAGTGTGGCAATGCCTCTGCGTCTGAGAGGTGGCCATGCAATTTGGAAATGAGTCTGGCCTTGGGAGAAAAAAAAGAGGCAGTAAGGAGCCAGAAGCCTTGAGGACAGTGTATTCACCTCCATGTTTCCTCGGCTGTAAAATTAGATGGTAACATCTCTTACTCGGAGGAATGATTGTCCCATGTCTTACAGCGCCTGGTGCAGGCCGAGCTCTCTGTAAATGCTAAATTCTGACAAGATTCAGGCATTGCAGGGACAATTGTGAAAATAATTATAAGGGCAGGGAGAGGGGTCGGTTGTCCAAACTTTTTTTACATCTGGCCAAATTTAGTTTGAATTCTCGCCCTGAGTGGTTCGGATACGCCTAGCGGAGCCTGAATTATCCTTGTGTTACCCGCAGATGAGGTTCCCTCAGGTCAGGGTCAAAGTATGCAGAGCCCGGCATGGACTCTGAGATAAACACAGATCTTTGTTTTCTGAAATCCAGCAGTTACGAATCTGGATCTCTGACTGTGAAATGTAGCTCTGTCCTGCTTCTTATTTTTTAAAAGAAACTCTAGCTCCATCTAAAGCAGATTGTGGGGGTGGAAAGATGCCAAGTTCTGTACAGTCAATTTCCACCATCCTTAAATGCACTTGAATTTTCTGGGGTTGTTTTTTTTATACTGCTGCTGTGTCAGAGCTGAAGTTCCTTATGCAGTCCTTCTTCAGGCAAAAACCCCATAGTAGCGAAGTGTAGAAAAATACGGGCATAACTGAGCCAGGATGTGAGAATTCATCCGTGTTTTATTGGCTCAGATCTTGTGAATGTGGCAGTCAGCTGGGATGCTGGGCGCGGGGGCTGTGTGCTTCTTCCTTCTCATTTTCCTGCTGTCTCCTACCCCGACCCCCAAGTTTCCAGTTGCTTTCCTCTAGCTACTCGCGTGTGTTGTGAGCATGTTTGCCAAGTGTGTAGGACATCACTGGTGGGGTTGGTTGGTTTTTTTTTGCTTGTATTGCAAAACCTCCTGTGCCCTTCAAAACATGTAAACAGACTCATCCTGAAGGAAGCTTGTGACTCCTTTGTTTTTCAATTGTCCACTGTTGTCTTTTTGTGCGTGTGCTGTTTCTGTTGTTCTGGCAGAAACACTCCTGTCTTAGACTGAAGTGACTTGCAGGGCTTTTAAGGGCTTGTGGGGAAGATTTCCTAAACCTTGGTATTTCCTGTTGTGAGAAGTCCAGTCTGTGCTAAACCGAAGAGAGAGAAAGAGAATTGCTGAAGGAAAATATTTAGATGGCTTGGATTCCAATTTTTTAAAAAAGTCCTCATGGAAAACTTCGTGCAGAGATATTAAGTTCTTAGGTTGCAGCAAAGAGCCTCAGCTGCTCTAACCAGAGAGAGAAAGAGGTCAGCTATGAAGGAGAGGAACCTTGTATTTATGACTCAATTGTTCACTCTTCCTTTAGGTCAGAACAAATTTTTCAGCCGAATTTATTTGTATTTGGAAAAACAGCAATGCTTTTGTTTGACATGAAAAGCATAGTTTGTCTTGGATTTTTTCCCCCCCAAGTTTTTCAGTTTTCCTACTGGGGAGTTAAATTTCAAAGTATTTTTGGCTTTTCCAGTTTTGGAAAGCTCCTAAGTTTTGGAGTTTTGCCAAATCTCTGTGAAAAATTAAAGAAAGAAAAAAGAGAGGGACCATTTTTCATTTCTCTCCACATTTTTCACAGGAAATACTTCACGTTTTTGATGAACTCTGCTTTTCTGCTTTGCCAGTTCACAGCCTGAACTGTAGAAATTAAAGGGAAAGGCACTATATAGGTCAGAGCACATGTGGACTTGTTATATAGTGCAACAAAGAATATGGAATATATAGAACCTTAGTTAGACTCATTTTAAATAAACTTAAGGAGATTTTCTTGATTTGTTAATTTGGTGATATCTGAACATCATCATGAAGGCCAGGGTTGTGGCCTGCAGTATGTAAGGGTAGAACACATCCAATTTGTAGAGAGTTTAAGTCTCATTTCTCACACAGGGCCTGACTTCTGCTGGCATAAGCCCATGAAAATCACTGGAGCCACGTGGACTTCCCCAGCAGAGGCAGAAGTTCATTATAAGAGCTAATTCCATTCTTGTAACTTTTCCATTAGACTTTTCCATCCTATTACACTTCACCAGCTCATCTCAAAAACCCCTCATCTCTGTATTGGGCATTCATGCTGGGGTTGTTTCTGAACATACTCCTAATTTGCCTTCACTCAGGAGCAAATTTGCTTTCTTGCTTTTCCCCCCCATTCTGTCGAATCTGAACTACAGTGCAATGATTTATCTGGGCCCTGGAGGGTTCCTCCAGCACGGGGAGCCATGAGTCAGAGAATGCTCCTCAGAGCAGCTGTTCCCACCCTAATCGCAGTGAAGGGATGGCAAAGAGCAAAGTCCCTGCTGCTGTCACTCGTGGCTAGCGTATCGACCAGACTTGCAGCCAAAAGACCCCTGCTCTTGAGCTCTGCTGAGTGCCATTTTGGTGGTTGCTGCAATGATTTTGCAACTTGGAAACAATTTACTTCCCTGAATTTGATGATGATGAAAGACAGAGTCTCCTTAAAAAATAAAAAGAAATAAGAAAAAAAGGCAAGAATCGCATTCCTGCTGGAGCTGGACTGTACCTTTCAAGTGGTGGTGGTGTTTATATCATGAAACATTTTCTTTTCATGAGTGTACATCCTCTGGAAAATAACCAGTGAGAGACCAGAACCTTGATTGCACTGGCTCTAGTGGGCTCAAAGGACCACAAAGCCTGTGACTGTTTATTCCTTTCCACCTCTAGTCATGCTTCCTAACAGCGCAACACCTTCCTTCTGTTTTGTAGGAGGAAGATGATGATGGCCTTCCAAAGAAGAAATGGCCAACAGTAGATGCCTCTTATTATGGTGGACGAGGAGTTGGTGGCATCAAACGAATGGAGGTAAATAGATACCAGTTCATGTGTTAGAATATCTTATTTGTGAACTGAGCTGTGATATCTCCTGCAATTTACCCAAAAAGAAACTCAGGAGATAGGCACAGATGTCTTTAAGCTTTTTTGTACATCTGAGCCCAGATTGTTGTTCTGTAGGAATATTTGAAAGCCAAACATTCCTGAAGTCTGAGACCATCTTTTTCTTCTAGTACAGTAAGATCCTGGTCCATGCCTGGGATACGGGGGCAGTGTTGCCATACAAATTACAAGGAAATATTTTCAGTTTTTGTGAAAACCTTCCCCACTCTCACATTTCTCATAAATCGCAAAGGAGAAGTTTAAGGTTTGAGCTCTAGTCTAGAAATAAACTTTACAGCCTGTGGCTCGCTCTTCACCTTGGATTTGGACACTGGGAAAATATGGACCAGGGTCTAGTTACTACAGCAGGGATGTAACTTTTTACAGCAGCTGCTATGGTAATATGCCCTGATGCCATCTTTTCAGGTGCGCTGGGGAGAGAAGGGCTCCACAGAAGAAGGCGCTAAGCTAGAGAAAGCCAAGAATGCCAGAGTCAAGATGCCAGAACAGGAATACGAGTTCCCTGAACCCAGGAACCTCGCGAACAACATGCGCAGGCCTTCCTCTCCTCGGAAGTGGTACTCTCCAATCAAGGTAAGTCCCGTCCAGTGTTGTACTGCATAGGATGTTTCCAGGAGATCCGTATTGTTCTCACGTCTCAGGCTAAGATGTAGAACTGGCCACAAACCTGTGATCTCAAGATGCTGCTGGAGTAGCTGTGCATGAGGGAGTCCCACTGAACACCTGTCTGGGGAGGTGCTGTAGAGAGGAGCCACAGGGACCAATGGGAATTTCCCACCAGATCGATGAGGTTTTGGGGTTGCATTGCTTTCTTAGACCAGAGGGGATCCCGATCCTTTCCGGTGGTGTAGCTAGCTTCTGTAAAGCGCTTAGAGACTCGGCTGCACTTCCAAGGGCAGGCCCTTTAGTGCACACTGCATATTCCCTAAGACATAGGGAATAAATAGCATCCTCTTTCTTTAGAAAGAGGGGAGAAAATAGGAAGAAAATTGCTGGTAAACGTCACCAGGGAGCGTTGTCCTCAGCAGATCAAGGATTGCAGCGCAGCAGATGGATGTCTGCCAGCAGGCATGGGTCACAGGGCCAGGCTTGCTGCAGGGCAGCGTGCTGGCCTCACAAGGAGGGGGTGCCCTGCAAGAAGTGTTTGGCTGAATTGGAGTGCCTCGGATGTGGAAGGTCAAATTCACACTGATATCAGGTCGCATGCAATGCAAAGCTACACAACAGTCGCCCACGGGAAGTGGGAAGGCTCTCCTTCTCTGCCATCTGTCCCAAGGGCAGGCAGCTGTTCCTCAGTTTGTCTTCACTAATACAAATGGTTGGCAGTGTACAAAACGGAAATGAGCAAGCAACGAATACTTCACTGCAGCAAAACTCTTCATTGCACATGTGCATGTTTCTCTTGGATTAAGAGGAACAAACCACACAAAACAGATATTAGTCGCTTCATCCAGGGCGTGGTATGAGGGCACTGCAATGTCAGAAAGCTGATCTTTTACATTCAGGACAAATTAAGCTGTCCTCAGGAAAGGAGGACAGCTTAACTACTGTAGAACTACTCTAATGAAAAGAAAAAAAAGAAATCCCTCACTCTTATTTCTCAGGTGTAACTCTTGGGAAATGCTAATAACCTTCTTGTCTCTTTTCAATCTGGGGCTATTTGTAGCAGCACTGTCGTTATTTATCAGTCTCAAAAAAGACTGAATTCATATCCAAGTGCAAACTTGGCACCACGGGAGCTTCAATCTCATTGTGAAGAGTGGAGATGCTCATTAGGGTCTTAGAAACCCTCTACAGGCAATTTATCTGCACGTAGTCTGCAAAGAGGGTGTGCGTAGCATGTGTAGTAAACCTTTTGGTGTATAGAGCTCGCCTTGACATTTATGCTGGGGAATGGGAAAGTGCCTCACCGCTGGAAATTAGAGGGTTTATTCTGCTGTTTTCTTCCTCCCCTGTAGCAGTCAATCTAGTCAGACATATTCTGCTACCCAAGTTATTGCAATGCAGGTACGTTACACTACAGTGCATGCAGCTTTCCCTGTGTTGTATCTTGTTACTGATCAGCTCCAAGCACTGGCCATAGGAATTTGGGTAAGTCGTGTGTTTGGGCTTTCCTCAGTCATTGATCTTGCAGCTGGTTCAAATCCAGTGCTGGGAATGGCAAGGATGTAAGGGACAAGGGAGTACGAGTGGTTTCCAGAGTATATGGAAATGTGAGCCTCTTTGAAAATTTGGTCCAATGCCCTCTCTCTTTTCCCCCTTAAAGATTATCATCTAATAAACATAACCTACCAACAAGTCATTTGCAATTGTGTTATAATGACGTCAACACATCTTCATGAAGGTTATTCATTCCCACGGTGGGACAGGTTAGAGAGTCAACTGTTATCAGTCCAGTATGGGGAATGCAGTACGCTCCATCCCGTATAGCTACTCCTTTGTTCCTAAATGCATTGCATTGCCATTTTGCATCAGTGCAAAACATTTGTAAAACACACTTGTCCCATGTGGGAGATTTTTCACTCCCGCTGTGTGCTCATGGAAATGACCTCATCCAGCTGAGAGACGCAGCTCAGTTGCTTTTTGCATGCTGCAGTCAGGAGGGTTCACAGCACACAAAGCTATACTCTAACCACCGAGGAGCTGACAGAAACACTGATTTTAGCACAAAGAGCCCTGAATGCATGCTCAAGCAGCTGGAATCCATGTGGGTACAACAACCTGAGATCACTAGCTGAGAGCTGGGTCCTTTCCCATAGAAGATACTGCTGAGTTTCTTCCCTCTTCCTTCACCTGTTCACGCTGTTGGATTACAGCCTCAGAAGACTTGCAGTTAATTTTCAGAGTTTATTTGGCATGGTAGGAAATGAGTTCTGAACAGAGGAGTCGAGTTTGTTGCGGATCTGTGTCCCACCTGGAGATTCTCCAAAGTTCAAGAGAGACTTGGAGAAAAGATTCAATGTATCTAGGGTTCGAGTTCAGTCCTGACTATGACTAGGAACAGCTTTTGCTTTGGAACAGCAAGAATTCAGTTATAAGGGGGCCTACAATATTAGGAGTATCTCATGGGTGATATATATTATTAATTCCTTTAGAAATATCTCTCTTATCTACCATTCCAATTGTACATAGCATAAGGACAGTTCCAATCCAAGACCCCATATCCAAATACTTCCATACCTTTGGGGTGTTCCACATCTGGATAGTATTTAGCAGCCTGAATCTGTCTGTGGACAAGAATTTACCTAATTATTAGTTGCCACCACGCCCCTTACTGAACTGCGCCCAGAAAGACAGTGTATGCAGATGGGACAGCTGTATCCAACACTTTCCTCACGTGTAATCGTGAGCACTCTTCAAAACCAGAGGGGATCATTCCTATGAAGCAGGGCTCCTGCTATTACTCCCCCTGTGCGGTAAGGAATTAGCAAAATTGGCAAAATTCATCAGCACACTTGGCAGAAGCTCTTGTCCTGAAGATTTGAGCATATGAAGATGAACCTGCATTGTTTTATGCAGGGAAGCTATCAGAGAGTCACAACAGGCAGAGGGAGGCGAGGAGGGTTAGCGTGGTAGGTCATTGGGTCTGTACTCTCAGCCAAAGCGGGACTGCTAACTTGAATCTGTCCTTCACTGCTTTTTCCAGTCTGGTTTTTAAAATAACATAGAGGCTTCCACTACTTCTCAGGGGGGAATATTTCACAGACTACCAGACCTCACCCATAGGAAATGTCTCCTGGTACTCATCTTAATTTTTCCCTTATCCCCATGCTCCAAGTGCACTCAGCTCCTTTGGTTAAAGCAGACGTTAAACTTCCACACACTCCCCTGGACTGGTTGAAACACCTCTCTGGAAAGCAGGCGAATATGCATGTAACAAGCTACTTAAAAAAAAATCATTGGTAAAGGAGGAGGGCAAGGAATTAAATCTCAGAAACAGTGAATCAAGGTAGCTTGAAGCTAACAAAGAGCCAGGAAATGCACATTTTAGGGCTAGTCATCTTGCTGGCCAACAGGCCTCCAGTTCTCCATGCAGCACAAGTGCCAGCCAGCCTTTACTTAGTGTTCTGCCTTTTGCCAGTTTATCTGATGGAGGTTTTTCTTCCCTCTTTGTTGCTCTTCCCAGAGTAACACCTATAAGGTAGGCAGACAGCTGAGAGTGGAGAGATCACTTTCTGAAACGCTCCAGGGATTTATTTGCTACCAAATGTGGCTACTGACACTTAACAGATTGTTGTTATTATTATTGTTATCATTCTTAATTGCTGCTGTTACTTCTTAGCATGATGTCAACTGGATTATCCCACTTTTAAAATACCATTTCAACAGTTTGAAAGGTCAGTGAAAATAATCTAAGGAGAATGACAAGTCTGAAAACTTCTTAAGAAACTTAGCAAATCCTCAGTTCATCTGACGCAGGGGGAGGCAGCACAAAATGTACGTGCAAGTAAAGGATCATAAAGGCCCGGTTTGTTTTGATTTGGTTGAGGACATGCTCCCTTGCTACAGCCAGCTGTGCAGCTCTGTATGGTTTGGTTTGGTTAGCAGCTTTCCTCCTACCTCTGTTGTTACCTCTGCTTTTATCTATCCACCTACCTAGCTTCCTCTCCTTTGTTCATCCTCCTCAGAGCATTTGTAGTACTTGTTTGACTTCAAAAGGACCACCATCAGTCTTTAAAAAGCAATGCAGAAAGGACCACAAGGCAAGGCTGAACTCACTGTTCATCCACAAAAACTCACATGCAGGACCTGCCCCAAGGCTGAGGCTGACGCAACAGCTGGCGGTCTCAAAAAGAAACCTCAGGTGAATCCGAAGTGGAGGCTACTTAAGCATTTATTAAGCCATGTGACCCTGGCACATTTTCTAGCCTTTGTCTCTTCTGTCTCTATTTACAAAGCTGACATGGCACAGCTTCCTTGCTAGAAGGGTCCCAAAGACAGCTTGGATTTGTAGGCAGCTTACAAAACTGCCTCTAACTGACACCACCAGATACCAGGTCTCAGGAGCACTCTAGATATCGGGTCGTTCACTAGAGCAGGGTCGATACAGTGCTGAATTAAACCATTAGTTCAGCACGAGAATATATTCACGTTAAAGCAATGCCTAAAACTATGCTCTCCTTCATTTGTCATCTGCTCTGATTGTTCCTTCTTTCTGGACTTCATATCTAGTAGGACTCAAAGCCTCCAGATCTTTTTTTTTCTCCAAGTGACCTTGTGCTTCAACTGCAAAGGAGTTCCCAAATGCAGAGACACAGCCCATCCACTGGAGAGCAGAGAAGTGTTTATATTTCCAAGTGAATGCATTACCATTTTCATTTCTTCAGGCAACGTCATCCTTTCCATGATCCGCTCTCCCTCTCTTCCACCCAGGTGTCTCAGGCAGACCCTGAAGCTCCGTTCAGACTCCCAAAGATCTTGGCTTTTCCCAAGAAAACTTGGTAGGCTCTTGGAAATTAGGACTAAAAAGGACTTTTTGTTCCATGGAAAGTTGTAATTTTCCCTCTGGTTTCCTAATGGAAAATGGAAAAATGGAAGAAAAAGGTATTTCTTTCTTAAGTTGTTAGAGGGGACAGGAGATCAAGAGCTGCAGCCACCTCTGATGTAGGGGGAAAGATGGATTGGGATAGACAGGGGTGGCTTCCCTTAGGTCTAGGAGGTTGTGCTGTCCAAATGCAGAAGAGTCTGACAGAGGAGTTTCTTGCTTCTTCCTTTGAGAATAACAGACTTTCCTGGCTCTCACCTTAGGAAGTCTTTTCCCCAGTTTCCTGTGGAAACAAGATCTATGCAGTCATTCCGTGTGTCTGTCTTCCCTCCAACTCCCAAAGAAGCTTTGAACCATTGGCTTGACACACTGGTTGAGGAATACAGGTCTCAAAGAGGATTAGGACCCCAATGGTTTCTTGAAAAGGAAAGAGAAAGACTATGTCCCCATGAAAGGAGGAGTACACGTTGAGTGCATTGAGGCTTTAATTAGATACTAGAGAACCAATGTTGCAGAAGGACCTGGCTGTCAGGAAGGTCTCACCTTCACAGACACTGACGTTCACTGTCAGCCATGAGAGCCAGGCTCTCAGAAAAGCAAGCTTCCTCACTGCTAATGAAGCTACTTGCTCTTTTCCCACCACCACTGCAAAATGCAGCTTAGCTTTCTATTCGCTTAATTTTGTCCTATGCTGGTTACGTGAGGCAATTCTGCTGTCACAGCATTTTTGTAGTCTTTATTTCCAGGAAGCAGGTAGCCATCATACATGAGTTTCTGAGTCCAGTCAGGGGTGGCTAGGTCTTCGGGTTTGATCTTCTCGACCACAGGAAATAGTTTTGTACCAAGGGACAACTTTGCGCATTCTCACGGTAGCTTTCCTCTGTCTCTGCAGATACAATAAAGTTTACTGAATATTACTGGCAGGGGTTTCGCTCACGGTGCCGGCTCTTTATACGATAGCATTTGTATCATCCAGAACAATGCTAATGGAAACCTTAATAAATACTGTCTGTTGTTAACCCTCTCAAATTTTTACAAATCTCTGCGTATCGTGCACTTGACAGACCAAGGGTCAGATGAAGTTAATTTGAAGAGAGTTTGATAAATTAATCTTCAGCTTGTCTGTAGTCTTCCACTGAGCCAGCCACCGTGCTGCACTTGCGTAAACCCTTCTGCAGATCTCCCAGAAGCTGAAACCATTTTGAAAGTGAAACCCCGGCCTATTAGAATATAGCAGAGAATCCTTCGGCAGCAGATGTGTGTTTCACAGGAGATGATTTGGTGAATATTTCTACATTGCAGAGCCCAGTGCTGCTCCTTCTGGCCTCCTTCAGCTCATTTCGAAAATAACCGCAGGCTCGACATGTTGTATCGCTGCTGAATCTCAATCAGGCCTGAACACTTTGCATTGCAGAGCAGCATTGCAGGAATGGCAGGGAGGGTCCGACCCCACATCGCAACCAATCTGTCTGTCAACACGAGACTTCAACGTGCCGGGTTTTGAGAAGAACTTGTCTGGGTCTGTGCATGTGCGTTTGGCTCCGAGACCACACAACGAGTTGTCAAAACCAGTGCGATGGGTTGAACTGCTGTACAGCAGCTGACACAGAGCTCATATGAACGGAGGACTTTGAAAGATGTGTGTTACTGCCTGGAAAAGATGCCAATATTAACTGACACGTGGGATGGGACTGGGGAGCTTGTGTGAGACCTGGTAACCCGATGCTCTCCTGGTAGTGTGTAGCTGACATGGAAGATGAAGTGGGCTGTTCTACAGCACCTAGCCGCGACGCAGCTGGCTTGGCTGTGTGGAGAGACAGTTTCTCAGTCAGTTCTCCCCAGCAGATTGTTTTGACACATAAATCAAAACTATTTGATAGTTCTATTTCTACAGTGGTCACTTAGAGCTGCAGGCAAGCCATTCAGCCAGCCAGAGGAGGCAGCAGAATAGTTAGGAAATGCAGCCTATAAATTCACCTGATCGCTTTCAGCGTTGATTTAGCATTTTGCTAGCAATGATGTCAGGAGCTGCGTAGCTATCAGACTCTTTCAGCCCAGGAGGTGTCTAAGTCACCTACTACCTTTGGAGATTTTCAGATTAGACACATGGATAGTGTTGACTGTCAGACACGTCTACTTATTGCTCATCTGAAAGCCTCTTCCTTTGCACTTGCACCAAGTTTGGAGCAAGTTTCTGTGACAGAAAACATTGTTCTCCAGTATCTTGTACAATCACACCAAATGGTTGAGTAAAAAATGTGTAGGTCTAAGCTGCATTGTCCCTGCAGGGCGCTTTGCGCAGCACGCTTGTTCTTGCACAGAAGATAACACTGTTATTTCTTTTGATTGCAGGGGAAATTGGATGCCCTCTGGGTCTTGCTGCGGAAGGGTTATGACCGCGTATCTGTGATGCGCCCACAGCCAGGAGACAAGGTACTGTGCCTCAAAACGTGTTTTACGGCTAGGGAAAAACAAAATCCCTCTAAAGTTCCTGACTGCCTTTACATGCGGGACTGAAGGCAGTTGCTGGTGGCATTCAGTCACGTCTCTCAGCTTTGTTTGCAAGTGCAGTTCATGCAGTTTGACTGAGACAGCTTCCAGTGTGAAAACTGTCCAGGTGTGGTGACACGTATACCCATCAAAGAGCCCAGTACAATCTTGCTCTTAGATAATACAGCTGCTTTCAATTACATAAGTAATTCTAATGAATAGTAAGGAATACTTCTGCATATTTTCATTCATTAAAATCTTACATTCTGGAAGAAAACTCTGAACGTACATAAACATATATATTTTGCTACATAAATTTAAACTTCACGGACACTTTTACAAAGCAAAATTTGCAGAATGAGGCTTGGACGGTTGTATGAGAGGGAGGAAGCATTCCCACATATTTCTAGTAAAAACTGGATTTGTGCAGATTTCTATACATTAACGTGTGCTTATGGGTGGAAACAGCAGCCATTGAAGAGAACGGACTAACATCATTTTACAGGAATCCTAGAATCATAGAATTGCCAGGGTTGGAAGGGACCTTAAAGATCATCTAGTTCCAACCCCCCTGCCATGGGCAGGGACACCTCCCACTAGATCAGGTTGCTCAGAGCCCCATCCAGCCGGGCCTTAAAAACTTCCAGGGATGGGGCTTCCACCACCTCTCTGGGCAACCTGTTCCAGTGTCTCACCACCCTCGTGGTGAAGAACTTCTTCCTGACGTCCAGTCTGAATCGACCCATCTCTAGGTTTAATCCATTCCCTCTAGTCCTACCAGGGATCACACTGTCTATGACAGCAGGATACCATAGAACTAGCTCTCGTCTCCAAGGCACCGATCTGCTCCTTTTCAGTGGAATTAAATGTCTGGGTGCTTCCTAAATAACTTGAGGACAGTTATCCCGATCTGTCTCTAGAGGTACCTAGCTGAGCGCTGAAGTGGCCAGCACACCCCGTGTGCGGCTCCAAGCGCCCGGCAGACAGGCAGGGACGTGCAGCTGGGAGGGGAGAGTCAGAGCTGCACCTCAGCTTCGCAAACTTAGCGTGTGTTCAAGGTACGCAACCTGGGTGAACTGAAATCCCTGGGGTAGCCATTAGACATCCCCTAACTCCTTGCAATTTAGGTGGTTGCACCCAGTTGCCCAGGGCTGTTCCCATTCCGAGGGTGGAGATTCAACACCTCTCTGAGCTGCTGTCCATATTCACCTCATGGTGAAAAATTCCCCTTGTATTAATGTCTTACGCAATTGCTTTACACACCTCTGACATAAACCAGCAAAGGAGATTGGAGTTGCTTCAGGAATTTATTTGGCCCGAAGCATAAGGAACTATGTAGCATTGTGAAGCCTTCAAGAAACTCAACTGCGCATGAAACAACAATGTAATTTTTGGGGGGAGAATCATAGCTCTGTAACATTTGGCTCCCTGTAAGGTTTTCCACTGAACGCAGGACCAATGAACTATTATGAATAAAAAGGTTTAATATTTTATTCCTTCAGGGGGAAGACTTGCTAAAATACCTTCACTGAGCGCGATACGGATTTTACTGTGTCATAACATAGAGATTGCTAATGCCTGGCAATTTTCCCACAGAAATCAGGGTTTGAATTTGGGATGCCTATTCTACGAATGATTTTTTTTGACTTACCAAGCTAAGATTATTTAGATGGAAGATGCTAGGGAAAACCGAGAGCAGTTTAAGCGAAGCCGATACAGATAGCAGCCATTTATATTAGTGCGGCTGACAGCAGGCTCCGTCCCTTCTTGGTGACGTATCTCTCAGACATGCAGTTCTGTGTGCTGTCCGCACAAGCAACAGCAGAATTGGCCCCTACAGGTGTTACATGATCCAGCCTCAAAGTGACCTAATCTCTTTATGATTCTGCCGTGCTAGGAAGGTTCTCTGACTTGGGTGCAAGTATAATTTAGTGTCAAAGGGAAGCTGGCTGAAAATGCACCCAGGCTTATAGCTGCTAAAATACCTGTTTCTCTCCAGCTGGCTCCTGGAAGGCTTGCAACTGTTTCGGCACTTCCCTGTGTAGATATGAAGTGCTTCTTGGGCTTTCTGTGAGGGCGGACTGCTCTTAGAACATTTGTTTTCCTTCATGTAAACAAAATTATGAACCTGAGTGTTTGTCTTCTTTGAATAACCACATGCGACCCTCTCGACGTTGTTAATCACTTTCAGACTTATGTGAGCAGTTTATATTTATTCCTTTACAGTACTGACATAACTACCAGGTGACGTCACTCCCAACAGTACCGGCAAAACCAATATGAGAACTCCCTGTAAAACACTAAAATGACATCCATTAGTTTACACAGCTGAAATGGCATAATTAGGCTGGGTTTCCCCTCCCCTGTTCAGCAAAAATGTGGGGGTTGTTGCCCCACTTCAGATTTAAAGTAGGGAGAAGAATCTGGCTTTCAAGCACTGGGTTCAGCTTTAAGATCTCTGAGTCACCTCACGTCTTGCTATAGGCATTCCCCGTGATTTGGATTCGGATTTTAGTCTGTCATACCTCACTTTCTCCTTTGTAGATGTCGAAAGTGATTTTTACCAGAGCTGGATGTTAGGAAGGTTGACTTTACAACATTTAGAGGCTTCTGTGCAAGGAACTGAGAAGGAGTGAAGCAATGTTGCTGTTAACTGAACGGCCACAATCTACAACTGTGCCTTGGGAGACAAATTAGTCAAAAAGTAAAGCAAAAGGTTGCAAAAATAGTTGCGAAATTTGCACCTCACAAAATAACGAGACTCTAAGCCCTAGCCGATTCCTGCCAAACTCCCTCTTTTCTTCTGTGTGTAACTGCTCTAAGAGAAATTTAAACGCATGTCTAAACCTTAGGATACAAAGGCTGCATGATTGAGGCTACCTTAGGGCTAGTGGCTTCTCCCAGGTCAGCAAACATCAAATATTCTCTTATAAAACACGTTTCTGGGTTGGTGTGATTGGAAATGCAGTGGGAGGGTCAGTGCTGAATCGATGGGGACGGTTGTGGGAAGCATCTGGCAGTGTGGACTGCAGCTTCAATGCAGATAGTCCTGAGCCAGTGTGAACAGTCTGATTTCCTTGCAAGAAAAAATATCAAGGAAAAGGAGCAATTCCACAGAAAATCTTTTTCGAAATGAAACTTGTCTCTGTAGGACAGTGTTGCAAAAGAAAAGGATCGGATGTGTTGCACTGAAATGGTGGGGAATTTCTACCCATGCAAACAACTGTGGGGCCAGAATCCCCTGCCCGGAAAGTCAGGGCTGGTTTTAATGAGCTTGGATCCAACCCCTGCCACTAGCTTGGAGACGTTTCACCAGTATCACAATGAGAGGGCCTCTGGATTACTTATCAACGCATCCCTTCCTCTGAAGTGGATGTTTGATAATATAAGTTTAATAACCTGTTCATCATTTCCTTCATCCAGCCTGGGACGTGGCTAGGTGGCACAGGAACTCGTCCAGGCGGG